>JZKD02S2195588.1:277593-304198 GCA_000966675.3 Picea glauca
CATCATCTAATTATCATAAGATATTGGACAAATTAGCATACACTTAGAGATAGTATTCCAATGCTAAGATAATGAATTAGATGACAAATGAGGGTTGTAAGAGAGTGTTAAAAATAGAGAATTGTAACAGCCCTATGTCTGTAGAAAAAAAAATCTACAAAAACAATTTTTAAACAACAAAATCAACAAGCAAGTTGCCTAATCAATAACCCTTGCCAAGTAGATAAATTTTCACTTCTTACATGCCAATTTCAGTAGTCAAAAGTGAGAAAATTGTTGAGAAAAGATGAGTTTGTTGTAGCCCTATTTGTAGAAGCTTAATTCTTGTTACAACAACTCAATCACTTGGAAAATCAAGACGCCCTTAGGGCACAAGATAGCTTAAAACATGTAAAATTTAAATCAAAACTTGAACAATTCAATATCTCAAATTCATGTTTACCAATGCAACAATATTCAATCTCCAATGCAAATATTAGTGTCTTATATATATTGGTTATTGGAGTCTCTTTCTTTGAGCCAAGGTTTAGAAATCCCTTAGGGGTGTAATCCCTTTTAGTCATGTTGGATTTGGTATCTATCTTCTATTAGTCTTGAGGATTATTTATGGGGTATTTTGCTTCTAATTTACCATCACAAATTGACCCTAGTTTAGGTTTAGTAAGCTTCCCAAAAAAAATCCCTTTAAAACTATTAGCCCCTCTAGTAAACCAGAAGGAAATGCAGTACATAGAATGTACTACACAGTTTCACCTGAGATAGCTCTATGGGTGGTTGCAATAATCAGGTGTTTGCAACCTGAGACTAAGAGAGATTTTAGGTTGTGTGTTGTAAATATCATTCATTCAATCCAACATCTAGTTATAACATTCATTCTATGCATGCATGTGGAATACCAGATCTACTTGGTTTTTTCATTTATCTAATAGTCATCAATTAATCAGACATAAAGATTCATTCATTCATTCACATAACACAATGTTACCATGGTTCACCCCTCCTGGGCTACGTCCACAAAGCTTTGGCTCTCGAGCTTTTATTATAGTTTAGAAATATATCACGCTGCGCGTGGTTACAATATTAGTTCTTACTCTCTCCCACATGCTCCTTGATCCTTGCGAGGCTAACTAGATTGCACCAAGATCCTCAACCTGTGATCTAACCCTTGGGACCGAGTCACTCACTCCTTCTCTAGCTCACCAGTTTAATGACTCCTACAATTCTTACAACTCTCTCTCTCTCTTTGTCCCCCTGTGGGTTTCCTCTCTATCTGCCTCTCCTAAGTACTAATTATTTATATCCTCAACTCACTAGGAATTACAATGCATTACAAAAACCATATCCCTAGCATTGTTAGGTATTCCTTGCATGTGCACTTCATCTACTTCTCTTACACATGTTGTTTTTCCTTCCAACTATCTTTTGAATGTTTTTCCTCCAAAAATAGACTTTATTCCTAGCTAGGCCTGCATCCAACAGGCCCCAAACACTGACATGTGGCTCATCCCGAGCCACCTAAACCTTGTGCACTTCTTTGATCTCTCATGTGAGAATATAGAACTTCTCTGTGAGTTCCCTTACTTGTGTTTGAGCGTGCACGGTATTCTCCATGAGTGCGTCTAATACCTGCACTGCAATATCATTGTTGATCATCTCTGTGCACTCCACCTGATTTTGTGCCATTTTATTTTTTGCGTCTTCTGCCTATGCAATGACCTTTGTTGCCCACTCTTGGAGCGATTTCATTTGAGCTTGGCACTCCTTCTTCTATCTCTACGCGGCTATGAGTTTTGCCTGCATCTTCTTCACATCCTGCACTCCTTTGACGTGCTCAGTGATCGACATTATCTTCTGCCTTTGCTTGAGGTCGTGGATAGTTACACTTAACCTTTCTTCCTCCTAATCCCACTGTTGGACATGTTCATCCTCTTCCAGCTTTGTCCATAGTTGTGTTTCCTTCTCGAACAAGTCAGCCGCTATGTAGACTTGTCGCTCCATCTCCTCTATCTATACTATTTTTTTCTGCTTCCTCTGCTCCTTCACTTCTAGCAGAGTGGTAGGTATGAGTTGTTCCCGGAGGTGCTCGATCTCTTGCATGTATTGATCAATTGTATGCACAATCTGGTCAATCTTTCGCGTCATTGTGAACTCTGTTGTCTATGCACCCTTTAGAATTTTCTCATAGGCTACGGCCAATCCCTACTCTAGCCTATCCGCATGGTCCTTCTTATATTTGGTCTCGAGCTTGACCTACTCGAGTACCGATTCCAACTCATATCGATTGTCCTTTGTATGCTACAATTTTGTTGTGTTTGTGAATGCGCACGACTATACCTCTTAAACGACGTTGACTTGCAGTTTATACAAGGCTTTGGTTGGTATCTGTGTCATTACCAACTATATTTGGGCCAAATCTTTCAAGGGTGTCTGCCCCACAATTTCATCCATGCGTAGCATTCTAGGTGTGAAGTGAAATTTCAATCTTGGATGTGTTGTCGTCTGGATCCTATCCTGCTCGCTTGATCCATCCTCAACTCTTGTCTGTGATGTTGCTAGGACTAACTCTCAACCCTCTGTGTTTCTCTAATTTCCTCGAGGACACACCCCCTTTCTTCGATTGCACCTAGTTCTTACCGATCCTTGGATTCTTAGGCACCGCTTTGTCTTCTGCAGGTGTCTGTTAATGTCCTTCTTCCGCCTCCTTAACTACGGGCATCTCTTGATTCACGACTAGAATCCTCTAGTCATCATTCCAATCCTTGATGGCCATTTCTACATCCTCTTCCTTGATGCAATACCGTAGTTGTAGCCATTGATTGTTGTGATCCTTCTGTTCTTGTATCCACATTGTATTCCCGGTCACTTTGAAGTTTTCTATACCCTGATACTGTGTGACCACTTCTAGTGTAATCCGCCAAGTGTTGGTGATGCTTTCCTACAAGTTATTGTAATATCCTTCGAACATGCATGCATTCACCCTTTTTTTCTCTGGGCCTTGAGTTCTCCCCAACGATAGGTATCACATTGCGTGGTAAGGAATGGATCTCATGGAAAAGAATGAATACTTAAGATTCTTCCATCCGACCAAGGCAATCAGGATGAGTAGCCATGAATAGTGAAATTTTGTCCCCAGGTCTTGTGCATCCTTGCAATATTCCAGGAATAGATTCAACAAGTACGGGGACCAGTTGAGTGTGGTTCCCTCCGCACATTGTGCTACAACTGTGACAACCCCGACAGGGACTTCCTCCTTGAGGCATTTCTTGAGTAACTTGCATGCCATGATTTTTATGGCCATTCTTGTCGCCGTGTCACTAATATGCTTGATTATGATTCCGCGTGACCCCCTTTTTGTACCATACTTTTTCTTCATTGCCTCGGCTAGCTCCTTCTCCTTCGTATTTTCATCTAGGAACTGCACGATTATCTCCCCCTGTGTTGGAAGCACTGTGATATATGCAATGAGATCTACATCTATTGAGATGATCTATTCCAGCCAAAGGTATCCTTCGTGGGTGACTGCCATCAGCTTCTTGACGAAGTTGTTTGCATATTAGCCCCTCCCAAACTGCGGGATATCCAACAGGCCTAGATTCTCGTTTTTTTTCAGTCTGACTACCCAATGGCTTGGTTGGTTAATTGGATTGCTAAAGGGTCCTATACCCACAGTTTCCAAGTAAAATTTCTTGGAAAACTCTGGGAACTTGTCTGTGTCAATCACATCATTGTCTGAGTACCTCAATTTCTCCACGTGGCCTAACATGTTACCTGTCATACGTACCCCTTATGGAATGCAGGGGCAAGACTATGGCTATGGCGGCCTGCTTGCATCGTGATCATGGTACTGATTGTTTTCCCTTGCGCTATGGTGGCTAACTCAAGGCTCCAACCTCCATCATTTTGTCTTATGCATACTCCTCTGCCCAACCGGTGACATCTTCCATTGTGCCCTCCTATGGTTGTTCCGACGTGGTTTTGTGTGACCTTTCTGGCACAGTCATTTCTGGCTGGTTCGAGGTCATCCCATTGACTCTTGGAGCTTCTTCAGGGTTTTCGGGGTGAAAATGGTTTCCTACATCCTTGGCCTATTGGCCTTTTCCCCTTCCAGTACATCAATGGCCATGCCCACTGGTGTTGTCTGTTGGGTTTCCTCCACCACTAGGGTGGGGCATCCTGGTGTCATATTGGGCGACGATATTTCTTCCACATTGACGACTTCTGGAGGCTGAGGTGGTTGTTGTTTTCTCCCCTGTGGTTGTGGTGGTGTTCTGATATTGCTTCAAATTCATCTACAAGTCTGCCTCAGCTCTCCGAGTTTGTGTGGTTCCATGGTGGTAGAAGTATTCTCCGTCGAGATTAGGTGTCTCTGTAACCTATGAAAATTCCCTTTCTGCTCTATATTCTTTATTACTTCATGCTTTTCTCAATTTCACAATAACCTTCATGATCCTGTGTGATGGCTTCTATAGGAATAGTGTGAATCTTCCCAGGGTCATTACTGAAATTATGTTTTAAATGAACGAGTGCTTCCCGCATACTTGTCATTGATTTCCCTTGTCGTTGCCAATTGGTGCGATTAATGCGGTGTCCCATCCATCGCTCTTGTCATTTAATTTTGGTAGCCACCATTCGTTGGCACTTATTTTGCATGCCCTCATTTTTGTTGTTTCTTCCTTTTAGTCTCCATTGGTCCTTTCTTCGTCGTGCTAGCGTTTCTGGGTGTGCACGTTCATTCTCTTTTCAGCGCATCACACCTGTGTTGCTATCTTTTGATGTCTGGCGTGGTAACCCTTCTATCATTTTTTTTTAAGTGTTGGGAGTTCAATTGTCCCTATATAGCTTCAGTCGACTCCCATTGATCATTCCTATAAGTTTTGTTCCTCCTAAATCCTTCAACTATATAGATCCCCCATCTGTGACAGTATTTACTTCATATGGTCCTAACCAATGCATTATGATTTTTCCTGGGTGCTGAAGAGATGTACTGTCATACACCAAGACTAAGTCTCCTTCCTTGAAATTATTCCTTTTGATGTGTCTATCATGCCAAGTTTTGTCCCTTGCTTTCTGTACTTCTAAATGAAACCCTGCTAAAATCCTGTCTTCCTCCATGATCATCAACTGAATTAGCCTTTCCTGTACTATGCCTCGTTCTGTCGTTTTTGTAATTGTTGCTACGTGTAGACTAGGTACCAAAAATTCTAATGGCACCACTGCTTCTTGTCCATACACCAATCTGAATGGTGTCTGTCATGTCAACTTTTTTCATGTGGCCATGTATGCCCACAGTACTGTTGGTATCTTCAAGCCCCAATCATCCCTATTAACGTTGCAGATCTTTGTCAGTGCATTCTCAAGGCTTTTGTTAAAGGATTCCACTGTTCCATTTTCTAAAGGGTGATATGGTGTACTCTTTTGATGATAAACTTCAAACTCCTCAGTCATAGCTCTGATAGTGATGTTAATGAAGTGAGTGCCTTGGTCACTCATCAAAATCCTTGGGCATCCAAATCTAGTGATCACGTACTCAAACAAGAAGAGTGTTGTTGTCTTTGCATTGAAATCTTTTACTAGTGCTACTTTTTCCCATCTTGTTAGGTATTTTGTCACACTGATAATGTACCTCGCCCCTGACCTTTTTTTTGGTGGGTTAATTGGTCCTAAAAAATATATGGCCCATTTTTCAAATACTTGCAAGGTTACTTGTGGTCTCAAAGGCATATTGTCCTTTCTATTTGGTTTACCAACCCTTTGGCATACATCACATTTCTAGCAGTAGTCCTTTGAGTCTCTGTGAATAGTCGACCACCATAGTCCTACGCGCAATACATTCTGCATGGTAGCTCTTCCTGCATAATGTACTCCTTCTATTCCCTCGTGGGATTCTTCTAATATCCTTGGTCTTTCATGCTCTAGCACACATCTTCTCAAGATGTTATTTGCACCCATTTTGTATAAGTGTCCTGCAATCAATTGATAGTCTGCATCCCTTACTACCAGGTTTTTCTTTTACGCAGTGTTGAATTCCTGTGGTGCAGTCCTTGTACTCAAGTATTGGATGATGTATGTGAAGTATTTATCGAATATCTAGACCGAAAATAGTTATGCATCGGGAAATTTATCCTCTAGATTTGTACGTTCCTCCCCATTTGTGATCCTCGATAGGTGATCCAGTCCTGCGTTCAACTTTCCTGGTTTGACTATCACATCGAAGTCAAATTCCTGGAATGGTAATAACCATCTACCGATTTCCCCCCCAACACTAGTTTATTGATGAGGTATTTGAGCATTGAATGGTCTGTGAACATCTTGAAATGTTTCCCCAATAAATAATGCATAAATTTATGAAGCGCATAGACCATCGCTAGGCCTTCCCTTTCTGTGGTATTATAATTTTTCTCTTATTCTGACAGGTTTCTACTAGCAAATGATATAGAATGGTCTAATTATCCTACTCTTGGTTGCGCTAGTATAGCTCCAAGAGCTATGGATGACGCATCTACATGGACGTGGAACATCTTTTCCCAATCTGGTAATACTAGTATTGGTGCAGTTACCATATTCTCTTTCAAGTTGTCCAATCCGCACTGACAGTCCTCATTCCAATGAAACTTATTGTCTTTTCTTAGCAATTTCTCCATTGGCGTAGTGATCTACACATACCCTTTTATAAATTTCCTGTAGTATCTTGTGTGTCCCAATGTCTCTCTCAATTGGAAGACTGTTTTTGGTGGTGGTAGATTAATAATTAATGCAATCTTGGCAACATATACTATCAAGCCTTTATTGCATACTATATGACCCAATAGTATCCCAAACGGTGTTTCGAATATGCACTTATTGATATTTAACGATATATGACACTCCTTGCATCTTTCTAACATCAACCACAAGAAATCTACTTGGTATTTCAATAGACTATAGATTGTTCAATTGTCCAGATATACCTCTAAAACTGGTGGATGAATTCCTTGAATGTCGCTATAACTACTTTGGAAAATATTGTTGTGCATTCTTCAATCCAAATGGAATGACTGTATACTGGTAGGATCCCCATTATGTGGAAAAAGTGGTCCTGTATCTGTCTTTGTTGGCCCTCGACCAATTTTTGGAGAACCTTGGTCATGTTTGACCATTTTTGGGACTTCGACAGGCTGGTCGAAGATGAAGCGCCCAGGCGAAACGGAGATCGCGGGATCTCACCCCCTTTTGCAGTCTTTTTGGGTTTTAGGGTTGATGTAATGGGTATGAGATGTCGGACCATGGGTTTACCCATGTTTAGGCCCCTTTTGTAATGTATAAATAAGTAGCTAGGCGATGTAAGAAAGAGTCAGTTGTAAATCAATGGCTAAGTGCTAGAGTAAGACAGAAGTAGGCTTTGTGCATACTGTTTATTCAGAACTTGCAGAGCTAAGTGCAAGTGATTGTAAGAAGGATCTATGTTGTGCCAAGCTCAGGGAAGGAGGGTCTGGCGAGGTGCACACATATCTCTTTTCCTATGCAGAGTTGGCTTTGTGGCTCTGTGCATGTAAGAAGATTGGGAGAAGATAATAAAGAAGAAGAAGAGTTAGTCGGCGTAGCCCCACACTGAGGTGAACCACATATATCCTGTGTTGTTATGATTTGTGCAGTATTGTTCATAATATTTATGTATTTACTTACTTAGTGCACGGTTCTTGATGTATGATAGTTAGATCTATGATTCTTAGTGCTAGATATATGAATAAATTCTAGATCTACTCTGATCCTATGTGCTAAATGCTTAGATGTGCTTAATCTTGATTATTATTGTGTTGATATGTAATTAGGGTTAATCTGTGAAGTGAATAAGAATCATAATTTAATTCATGTTATTGGCTGAGTGCTCTGTTAAGTGTTGTGGTCACAGATCTGTGTCCCAACTAGGTTGTAGACACTTGAGTCCTACAACCCCCCCTGCCTTTACCTCGGGTGAGACTTCATCTGCTTCACAGGTGTTGCTGAAAGGGTCGGTAGTTACAGTTTTGTTGGTACGTTGTTGAAGCGTTGAACCCTGGGTCTGCCCCTATGCCAACAAATGGTTTCGTTGTCGGGACCTGGAACTGTGATTGTTGGGAACTGAAGAAAAGAGAAAGCTTTGTGTGTAGATCTGTTGTTGCAGTGTGCAGTGTTGTACTTGAATTAGGAAGCTCTATGCTAAGAAGGGAATCAAATCTGAAGAAAAGAGGTAAGATCTTAAATCTTTGTGCTCTAATAAAGGTAAGATAAGTGGAAATTTTTGTTTCGAAAGAATGGATCTAGGTATACTTGATAGATTTCGTCCTAGTCTGAAAATTAGGGCACAAATAGAAGAAAGAAGATTTGATATGAATAGACCTGATAGAAATAACGAAATATATGTTATTCCTATGCATAGAAAGGATTTTTGGACTAACAAGCGGATGCAGGATCCTAGAAAGAATTGTTTTCAGGTTCATCACTGTGATCCTAGTGCACAGTACATGAAAAGTTGGGGATCGTTTAAGAGAAAGAGAGGATTGAATCTTTGTTATAGTTGTAGAAGACTGGGACATATTGCTAAGGAATGACCTGGTATAGGCCCTATTTGTCTTTGTTGTAAAGTCATTGTTCATGAAGTTTTGGACTACCCTAGAATGATTGCTAAAGTTGAAAATATGAATACGAAACAAGAAAACCATGAGGAAGGTCAAGAGACTAAGAATATGCTAGAACACCAGAAAGAAGCAGAGACTATATTATTACAAATGAAAGAAACATTGAATGCTCACAGAGACATCAGTTTGCTAGAGATCTTAAAAGAAAACCAGTGCATAGAAACAAGAATAGGAGATTTAAACATAGACTGTGTTATGGACAAGGAAACACAAGTGAACATTATGACAGAAAGTACTTGGGAAATTTTGGGAAAGCCTGCTATGGTTCCTTCATTGGGAGGAATAGGATTGTTTAAAGGAAAGATGATAACCCTATGTGGAAGACTTACCCATGTACCTATGGTTTCTCATGGAGCATCGACGAAAGAATAATTTGAGGTCGTTAAGTTTGTTGAGAACAACACCCCCTTTGCACTTTTGCTAGGAAGGACCTGGATTGAGAAAGATAAGATTTGAAGGAAAGAAGAAGAGGAAGCTCTAGAACAGAAAAAACAAGAATTAAGGGATTTCATGGCTAGGAGAATAGCGTGATTAAGAAAATAACAAGAGGACAAGTCGAAGAAATTGAAGACCAGATACCTAGCTATCGAAGTTGAAAGAACACAAGAAGACTTAAATAACCTATCTATGCATAAGAGAAGAGAACCCACCCCTGAAACAGTAAGAGAAGAAGTATTACCCTTGAACCCTATGAAAGACCCTCAGCAGTGCGAAGTTACTATGCTAGGAGAAGTTAAGAATAAAAATGGGAAGAGGAACCCAATGACTTAGATCACAGGAAAGAAGGCCAGAAAGCTCAATAAGAAGAAAGCAAAGTTAGAAAAATTGCAGGAAGCTTCAGAGAGGACTTCGCAGAAAGAAGGATTACAGAACTTGAACCTCGTCGGAATAGAAAAACAATGCAGACTGACACTTTGCCATGGCGAAGCAATATGACCATTAGAGGCATCTTGACTGTTAGAACGACACTCCAGAACAGATAGAAAAGAAGTTATTGTTGGAAATATCACCATTGTATCGTTGAGACTGCGCCATAATGGATGGATTAAGGCATTCCTTCCCATTGGAGGAATCTGTTACGACATTGTCTATTTAATCCATTGAATGTCTCACCGGGGATACTTTTGCAAATTGTGTTTATCCGAGCCCAAAGAGAACTGATTTCTCTCACGCAGTGCTTATTGAGACCTCGCCACACGTTGTGCTTACCTTGAGTGTTTATTCGCCTACCCAAGATATTTGATTACGAGCGTGCATGTCGAGCGAACGTAATGTAGTAGAGAAGTCTGTGGAGGAAATCTTAATAGATCTTATCGCTGAGAAGGTCATGTCCGCAGGAGCACATGCCTTGTTGACGAGAGGATTGCAAGCATCCCCATCGACTGCACATCGATATGGGCCCTCCCAAACTACAACAGAGAAAATAAGCAAGCATTGTGATGACCTAGCGAACGTGAAGCTCATCTCGTCGATCTTGCCTGACTACATCCCACGTCTAGCTGGCACAGTTAGTCATGACAGTGTTCCAAGAGACTTCGAGTACACCCTCATCACTGCGTACCTCCCGAAGGGGATACACATAGTTGGACCACAGCTAGGACTGATCCCTGATCTTAAGATCAACGACTTTAACTTAGGAGATAGAAAGAATTATGCATTGCTCTCACCGCATAAGTACTTGACAAAGACAGGAAGAAAGAAGTCGAAGATAGTCCCCCAACCATGGACTAAGACGATCGCGAGGTCCACTATCCTCAATGTCATGAAGATACCCCACTTCGGCAGACATCAAGAGGTTAACGCGTGTGTTAAACGCCTCCTGTCATGCTACCATGGAGGTTATCTATGGTTAGACAAGCGCGTGGCTGTGGACCTGGCGTTGATCCACATGATCACTGGATTAAGTATGCAGGGACAAAAGCCTCAGAAGTTTTACCCAGGGAAGGCTAGAGATCCCGCCCTGGCATAGTGAATAAAGGACACCTATGGTGATGTGGAGAAGAGGAAGCGGGGCTATAAGGTAGCTTCCATCCAAGATGGCGCAGTGCACCTAGATTTCCAGTTGATCACTAGTAAGCTCATCAGGAAGAACAGACCAATGCAATTCACGGGGTTTATCATCAACCTCGTAGGAAAATGCATTGAAGGGATGTAGATGAACTGGGTGAGCTACCTCGTCAACCAGATGGAGCAATATTGTCGCAAAGCATAGGACCAGGGCTACGAATTTCACTTCAGCTGGCTATTGATTCTTGTTGCCTTCATCGCTTGGGAGATGCCAGATGGAGCGACCTTCCATGAAGCTGAGTCATCCGAACCATTGGCCGCGAAGTTCACTACCATGTGGTATTCAAGTGACATGGCGAAGCAATGGTAGTCCAATGCGGTGTTCCACACCTATTACTTGCAGCTGAAGAGGGCCATTGAATCCTTCCCTCGCATGACGTCGAATACACTCCATGGGTTCAGGCCACTTGCAAATTTCTGCACTGACAGGCACTTCATTTATATCACTGCGTGCAGGGACGAAAACAAGGAAGAGCTCCAATCCTATTACAAACTCACGGAGGAAGATATGGAGGAAATAACCAAGGAATGGCCTGGAGAATTCCTTGTACTAGTCGAATAGACAAAACTCTTTGACCTTGACATCATGGGGATTCCTGTAGTCACCCAGGAAGAGTATGATGGACCCAGTAGCAAAAAGAAGAAAAAGAAAGAATAAGTGTAGGATATAAACAGCGCATCGGAGGAAACTGCACCTGATTCACCTGGAGGAGGAGGAGGAGGTGACGAAGTGAACCAAGAAGAGAAAAAGGAAGAAGACAAGCAGGAACAAGGTGAAGTAACATCGCCTAAGGACCCCCTACAGAGGTCGATATGTCGAAGAAAAGGAAGGTTTATCCAAATAAACCCTTAGCGTGGAAGAATTCACAAGCCAATAAGCCTCAGTTACAGACTGTGATCATAGTGGATGATATTGACCTCATCATCGCAGCTATAGTAGACACTTCGAAGGATATTCTGCAATGAAACAAAGCAAAGAAAGAGACAATATATGAAAGGATCGAGGTAGTGATGAAAGGGGTACAACAAGCCCTCTATTCGAGTCACGCAGTGTCTATTGTGTCGTCTTCATCAGAAGGTATAGAACAGGGAAATGAGCCTGCCCAACTACGTAGATTAGTAGATGCGACAAAGGCTCTCCTTCATCATGTACAGGAAGAAAAAGAACAATCCATAGAGGCCTTGAAGCAAGCAAATGAGGAAGCCCTAGAGCAACGTCGGGTTTCACAACAAGAGACAAATGACCTCCAGGAGAAGCTTGCAGAGGACAAAGAATAGATCCAGAAAAAAAGAACAGTTGCTCACGGAGCAGATGGGAGTTAAAGAAGCAGTCACTAGAGTACTTTGCTCTGTACCGGGCCTAGCACAAATGGAAGAAGAGATAGTGGAGAGCCAAGTGGGGAATCTCACTGAAGCCATTCAGCAACTTCAAGCAAGAGTAGCAGAACTGGAACTACAAGCAGTGCCAAGCACTCTGGAGGAAGTGCAAGATCAGAGGGAAGAAACTGCCAGGAGCGTAGTGGAAAGAATCAAGGCATTGGCCTTAGAATGCAAGCAACTAAGTAACCAGAGTGCACAGACCTATTAGAACCTTGCAGAAGACCTGAAACTGAGGACATTGGAGTCATAATGCCAGGAGGCAAAGCAACAAGCATCGATAGTACAAGCACAGTTGAAGCTACTATTAATGGTAGAGAAGATGAAAAGGTCACAGGAGGTGCACACAGTTCAGTAACAAGTCAATTCCATCCAAAGTAGAGTCATGGAAGTGACCCAGAGACTCCAATCGGTTCAGGATGAAGACTGCACACTTTTTGAAGAGATCAAAGGACAAGGTGCATAGCTGGAACAAGTGGTCACCATGGTGGAACAACACTTGGAAGGACCTGTCACCAAGAAAGTCATTCAGGAGTTCGCCAAGTAGGAGGCTCTGGTGAAGCAGCAAGTCAAGGCAGCTCGATCCAAGCTCGAGTACGTCGAAGCAAAATTTCCCATATCAGAGTGACTCGGGACGAGTCATAGGTGAGTGTTAGGGGCTTGTTGTCCCTTGACCAATTTTTGGAGAACCTTGGTCATGTTTGACCATTTTTGGGACTTCGACAGGCTGGTTGAAGATGAAGCACCCAGGAGAAGTGGAGATCGCGGGATCTCTCCCCCTTTTGAGGGCTTTTTGGGTTTTAGGGTTGATGTAACGGGCATGGGATGTTGACCCATGGGTTTACCCATGTTTAGGCCCCTTTTGTAATGTATAAATAAGTAGCTACGCAATGTAAGAAAAAGTCATTTGTAAGTCGATTGCTAAGTGTTGGAGTAAGACAGAAGTAGGATTTGTGCATACTGTGTATTGATAACTTGCAGAGCTAAGTGCAAGTGATTGTAAGAAGGATCTATGTTGTGCCAAGCTTGAGGAAGGAGGATATGGAAAGGTGCGCACAAATCTCATGTCCTATACGAAGTTGGATTTGTGGCTTTGTGCATGTAAGAAGATCATGAGAAGATAATAAAGAAGAAGAAGAGTTGGTGGACGTAGCCCCAAACTGGGGTGAACCACATATATCCTATGTTGTTATGATTTGTGCAATATTGTTCATGATGTTTATGTATTTACTTGCTTAGTGCACTGTTCTTTGTGTATTATAGTTAGATCTATGATGCTTAGTGCTAGATATATGAATAAATTCTAGATCTACTCTAATGTTATGTGCTAAATTCTTAGATGTGCTTAATCTTGATTACTACTACGCTGATATGTAATTAGGGTTAATCTGCGAAGTGAATAAGAATCATAAATTAATGGATGTTATTGGTTGAGTGCTCTGTTAAGTGTTGTAATCACAGATCTGTGTCCTAGCTAGGTTGTAGACACTTGAGTCCTACAACCCCCCTACCTCTACCTCGGGTGAGAATTAATCTGCTTCGCAGGTGTTGCCGAAAGGGCCGGTAGTTAGGGTTTTATTGGTGCGTTGTTGAAGTGTTGAACTCTGGGTCTTCCCCTGTGCCAACATTCTTTGGTGCTATCTTGATCTAATGTTATCCTAAGAATCCATCGGTGAATGAATAAGCTTCATGTCCTCCTAAATTCTCCAACACTTCATCTGTGAAGGGAGTAGGGAACGAGTCATGTAGGCATGCATCGTTCAACTTCCTCAAGTCGACACATATTCTTATCCCCCCTTGTTTCTTCTCTTGAACTACCATCGGGATTACTCATTCTAATTCCTCTATAGGTTCTATGATTCCATCCTCTAACATCCTATTGATTTTGGCTTTGACTTTTTTCTTATATATGGGATTTAGTCTGTATGGTCATTGTCTGATCGGTCTTGCCTCAGTGCTGAGTGGTATCTTCATTTCTCCTAGCTCTCCTACTATGCATTTCATTTCTTTGAACGTTGTTGGGAATAGGTTGTTGTACTCGCGCAGTAACTATGTTATGCTTTCCACTATTTTCTCATCCCAGTAGTCTCTAATGCTGGCCATTTTGGGGTTCTCAACTATCCCAATGTTGACTTTCTTCACCTTGATTGGTGCAACAATGACTTATGATTCCAGAGGTGGACCTTCCACTTCTCTTTCACCTTCACCTTCCTCAATCTGAATATCGCGCGGGTCATCTTCATCTTTAAGTGGTGTGTCTATGTTTTGGTTCTTGTGCTCAAATGAGAAAGTGACTGTAAAATTATGTTGTAATATTGTCCAGCTCGTATTTCCTCTACGCAGTTCCTGGTCCGTATACCAATTTGTTGGGATGCCCTCTAATGTGTGAACAAAATGATGAGGCCAGTCCTTCGGTGGTCTCATTTTCCATAGTGCTCTGCACTTCTCCAAGTGTTCTACCGGTGCCTCCTGTCCATCATATTTTTGTAGCTGGTTGCTTCCTTGTTCTATGCCAAACCTAATGCACAGTAACCTTGGTACCAGTCTTTCATTGTTTCTTTGTGTGCACCCCATCATCTTGTAGGTTTTTCCTTGAGTGTTATATCCAAGGCTAAAAGCCTTTGGTTTTCTACCACTTCATCTTTGTATTGTGTTAAGAATGCTTCTAAGTCGTTCACCACATGGAAGTTGGGAGGTTCCCTTATCTCCGTACCTACCCATCTTACTGCACGGTATATTCTTGTGCATCTTCTTATGGAAACTTCGTGTAACCTCTAATGCCAATTTTCTAAGCCCATATCTGAGTCTGACGCACATGAGGTGATGCTTCACCAACTAAGTATCCCATTTGCAGTTGGGTTCACATAATATTCATCTCGCGTAGTTGTTCTGTACATCTGATTAATTTCCTCTAGGTCCAAGAAAGTAGGTTCTACGAACCTTTCCCCTTTTGATGGGTCCAATGGTGTAATGACTATGTATTCTCCTGACTTGAAGGTCATATTCTACGTCTTTAAGTTGATTATGGCCTAGTTATCAAACACCCAGTCCAAGCCCAACAATGCCAGAGAATATGTTGTGCCATCCACTATCTCGATTACTTCGAAGTCTGCTTTAGTCTGTACTCCATCCAGATCTACTGTTAGTCATTTTAGTCTTCCAGTTGGTAAAACTCTATGTTGATTTGCTAATTTCAGTTGAATAGGTGAATATCCTAATGTGGGTTCTCCCATACATCACCATGTCTTCTTGGGTAATACATTGACTTTGGATCCTAAATCCAGTATAATGTCTCCCATGTTAAAATCTCTAATGTTGACGTTCATCCTGAATTCCCTACTTGTTCTCCTCCTTGTATGTAGGTGATTGATTGTTTTATGTTCTAACTTTCCTTTTGCTTCTACACTACATTCTAGAATATTTTGTAATACTTTAACAAAGGACGGATCATTTAGTAGTCTAACACAGGATTGCAAAAAACCATTAATGGTACTTACTTGTCCTAGTGGTTGTGGTTTTTCGGTGTGATCCAGCGATGCAGGCATCTCATACTCTGGTACTTCCTTATTATGTTGCGCAGTTGATGTCGATGCAATGTATGGCTTTATGAATTCTTGTCTTTCTTTCTTGAATATCTCCTTCTCGTTCTATGCATCAATTTTCTTATTTGGTTCGACATTATTCTTCACCCATTGGTGTTGTACTGGCTCTTGTCTTAGTGCATCATTTCCTGTTTTATCTCCTCCCCATGTAACTATGTTCATGTTTCTCCCTTCATCCCTTGCTTCTATTGCAATCCACTGAACATTCTGATTGTTTTGATTCCTCTTTTCCTAGATCTTCCCTAATAGTGTCGGACATTCTTCTGTGTCATGATCTGATGCGCGACAATACATACAGGTCGTTGGTGGAAGTGGGCATTCTCTTGCATAGTGTCCTAGTTGTTGACAGTTGTGACATACCAATGGTTCTCTACCTCTTCCAAAGCCTCCTCTTTCTCTTTCTCCACCTCTGTATCCAGCTTGATCCCTTCGCGGTGCATTATACTGAGGTGTCTGGTTATACTATGTGATATTATAATGTGGCTGCGTAGTATTATATTGTTGTTGCACGGTGTTATACTATTGTTGTGCATTATTGTACGGGGCTAGTACTTGGTTAAACTGAGGTACAGATTTCCAAGTCATCATTTATGCCTGCACCATGTATGCATATGATGTTCTTTCCCTCATAAGGTCCATGGTTCTACAATGTTTGTCATCATGGCCTACTGACTTGCAAAAGTTGCAATACGAACTCTTTGGTATTGTCTGTTACTTCTGCATCATTGGGAAGTGGTATGGATTATGACCCAGTTTCGTACAGATCTCACACCAAAGTCCTCATGTAGGTAATGAGTTTGGAATTCCTATTTCCATGTATTTCGCGAATGTAGGACATTTGTTCTTATGGTGTCCTTATGTCCTACATGTGGTACACCAAATGACTTCTCTTTTGTCCTTACCTTTGTTATGGTTTAGCTGGAACGTTAAGTTCTTCAGATCCTCCTTCAGCTCCTCTATGGCTAGATCTGTCTTCTGATATTGGTTTTCTTCCAGTTGTAGGGATGCTTGTAGAGCCTCTTCCTATGTCTGAAACTTATGTTGTCGCAACAGATACTTCAAGTGTGGTAGCAGTGAATTGACGAATAGATGCCTATGCTACATATATGTCATGACGTATTTTATCTTTCCCTTCAATCGTTTGAATCTATGGTCAATCTCCCATACAGATTATCTTGGTTTATGTATAATCTCTATCATCTCATTCATGTATTGATCCTCTAAACTAGGCTTCTGGAACTCATTTATCAGTAGCTTCTTGATATCTCCAATCGTTCTAGTTGTCCTTGGTGGACTGTTTGTAGCTAAACTCATGTACCAATCCAATGCGTGATCTCTTAGCGTGATAGCTAACTATACAAGTTTAGTGTCCTTGTCTGTGATCTGTTTCACTTCCCAGATAATTTCACATATAAACAAGTGCTTCTCAGGGTCCTCTAAGGCTTTTCCTTTGAATTTTGGTAACCTGATGGTGGGATCATGTCCTGCCATCTTGAATGTTGAACTACTACCTCTACGCGGTGTAGATATTTGAATAATGCTTCCTGAATTGGCTCCCCCAATTGTTGTTCCTTATGTAGATGTACTTCTTATTTTCTTCCTTCTCCTGAAATTCGGTTTTCTATATGGTGGCATTCTTCTTGGTGTATTAGTCGCACATGGGTTTATGGGTTCCACACTGACACCGATATGGATAGGAGTGTTGCCTTCTATTTCTGATCTTGGACTTCTCATCTTCCTCTCATATGCTGCACGCAGGATTTCCTCAATCTTCTCCACAACCTAGAGATCCTCTAACTCCTCTTCATCACTTTCCAATCCTTCCCTTGCGGCTACAACTCTCTTCTTGGTGTTTACCTTATATTGGTAGGGTACTCCACTATGTGTCTTTCCAGTTTTTTCCATGATTTGCTTGATCTGGTCTTCGTCCATCATAATGGGGTCCAAGGCATCCTCATTCTTTCCTTTATCCCCTTCTCCTTCCATCTCTCCCTCTCATGTCAGTGCTTCCCCCCTTCCCCCATGCACACAGTGAAGTTTAGTTGTCTGACTCCATTGTCATCACACCTTTGTTATATAGTAATATCTTAATAGAAGTATATAACGATCTGATGTACCTACCTCAAGGTCCCTTCAAGAAATCTTGTTCAACCACGTTGTACGATTTCCCTGTATCTACTACAAATTCTGTGATAAATCCGACAACAATGTTGTCTAACCAAAAATCTACTTTGTGTGTAAACTTATTATCAACTCGTTGTAATTGCACGATCTCTTCATGATTCCACTCTAGTTGTCTGATCCAATTGGTAGGGTGGTTGTATTTCAATATTTGTATTCACTGTTGTAATACATGCGGGAAATCATAGAAAAAGACTTCATGGAAGTCACTGAATATGTACTTGTCCAGATATTTGCGAGGTGTTAACTTTGGATTTATGTTATCTTTCTGTGCAAAATCCAACTCCTTTGTATTCAACCAGATTTCTATCTCTTCCTTCGTGGGATTCCACGGTCTCAACATTCCCAACTAGATTCCCATTCTTTCAACAACTTGTTGTCCGATTCAACATTCTTTTGACACATATTCCTCCAACCTCACATACTCAATCCCATTTTCTTCCACACAACCGGAAAAAAAACCATTTGTTGGCTTTGGTATATCTCTTCTATTATTCTTGAGGATTCTTTATGGGGTATTCTGCTTCTAATTTACTATCACAAATTGACCTTGGTTCAGGTTTAGTAAGCTTCCCAACAAAATCCTTTAAAACTATCGCCCCCTATGGTAAACCAGAAGGAAACACAGTACACAAAATGTACTGTGCAGTCTCACCCGAGATAGCTCTATGCCATATGGGTGGCTGCAATACTCAGGTGTTTGCAACCTGAGACTGAGCGAGATCTGAGGTTGTGCACTGTAAACTTCATTCATTCAATCCAACATCTAGTTATAACATTCATTCTATGCATGCATGTGGAATACGAGATCTACTTAGTTGATTCATTTATCTAACATTCATCAATTAATCAGACATAGAGATGCATTCATTCATTCACATAAAACAATGTTTTTGTGGTTCACCCCCTCCTGGGCTATGCCCACAAAGATTTGGCTCTCGAGCTTTTATTATAGTTTAGAAATATATCATGTCGCGTGAGGTTACAATATTAGTTCTTCCTACCTCCCACAGGCTCCTCGATCCCTGCGAGACTGACTAGATCGCACCAAGCTCCTCATCCTGCGATCAAACCCTTAGGACTAAGCCACTCACTCCATATCTAGCTCACCAAGTTAATGAATCCTACAGTTCTTACAACTCTCTCTCTTTTTGTGCCCCCTGTGGGTGTCCTCTCTATCTGCTTCTCCTAAGTACTACTTATTTATATCCTCGGCTCACTAGCCATTACAATGCATTACAAAAAACCTAACCCTAGCGTTGTTAGGTCTTCCTTGCATGTGTGTTTTGCCTGCTTCTCTTACACGTGTTGTTTTTCCTTCCAACTGTCTTTTGCATGTTTTTCCTCCAAAAATAGCCTTTCTTCCTGGCTAGGCCTACATCCAACAACTCCCTAGAGAAAAAAAACCTTAACAAGGTCTTGGTACAAGGGTGTAAGCCATTTTACTCCTTATAGAAATCATGTAAGCCTTTTCAATAACAATAGCAAAAATTTCCTTGATGGAGGGTGTATGCCATTATACTCCTCCAAGGGTTTAACAAAATAATCTTGAAATCAAGAAGAAACACACAAAATTGTAGAAATTCCTTACCTAATCCAAGATATAGGATCAAAAACCCTTATTTATCAAAGACATTCCATCGAATTTCCAAGAACAAGCATCCAAGAGAAGTTGCTAGACTTTTCTCCACCAATAGACAAGTGTTGCATCCATAATGAACAAGAAAAAAAAGATTGCGAATTTTCTCAAAGAGGCCGAAATTTCAATCCAAGAGTATGTAATTCTCTAGCGATGAGATGTGAAAATGAAAAAGAGATGGCCTCTATTTATATGAGGCTGTCTAAACCAATTTATCCACAAAAAATTGTCAACAACAAATTAAAACAAGGTCGACCCTCTTTATTTTCTTCTACAACTTGCAAAAATAATTTTTTCATAAAGTAAAACCCTCAAAAGGGTGATGTCATTCTCTAGAAGGGTGATGTTGAGCCTCAATATCCAAATCATTGGGCCTCCAAAGGCCATGTGCCAAGATCTCATGTGCTAGGGTGGCATTCCATGCATCTCCTTCCTTTAAACCACATCACATCACCACCGGAACCATCAAGCCCACCAAACCCTAGCCTCCAAATGATGTCAAGGGATTAGAAGGTGACATCTTAGGCCTCCAATGGCCAACGTCTAGCTAAAAAGGGCTACAATGTCATCCTCAAATTTTGTTAAAGTGCCTCCAAATGCAACATCCTCTATCCCTTGCACACAAAGGCTCTAGGGTGCTCTACCCAACCTGTGGGGTATGACATGCATCCTAGGGGTTCTTAACCCCTCATGAAGGTCAAAATGGAATAATTCCTCCATGGATAGCTTTCATCTAGAAATATCCTGCAAAGACAAACAAGTATGCCCTCCAAGGGTCCACAAGTCACATGTATCATGCCAAGTAAACCACATTTAATAAAAGAACCACCCAAACATGTGGATTAAATCCCCCATTTTCAAACCAAACAAATCCTTAAAAACCTTATAAATTTTCCAAATTTAAGTATGGGAGGGTTGTCATGGTGCCCTATTGGGTATCTCAATCTCCATGTCAAGGAGTGTTTCCCAAGAATACCCTCTCTAAGTCATGTAGTGAATATGAGGTGAACGGGGGCATGGGTTTCTTGACATATCAAGGGATCATATTGTCTCATTTATGGGTGCCTTTGTGGAGGTTGTGTTTCATCCCTTGTTTGCAATGCAACCTTTTCTCAAGCCCTTTTATTTTCCATTAATTTATTGTGGTCCAAAACATTGAGTGCTATGTGCAATGGAAAGAAAGGAGCATCACAATGCCACTTGAAGTTAGGAACACATTGAGTGCCATGTGCAAGGAAAGTAAAAGACCCAACAAATGCATTCCCCCAACAAGTGAGACATTTATTAATTATGTGTTTTGTTTTTTAAAAGTCTTTGATTTTTTATGGAGAAGTGTTTGATTTCTCTCAGGATCCTAGGGCAAGCATTTAGAGGGATAATTTATGGATTTTAACTTTTTCCAGCTACAACACCTCTAAGCCTTTATCCCCTTCTTCCCATGAAATGAGGTACACGAACTTCTTGGGGTTAATTAGCCCAAAAAACCCAAAAGATGAGGAAATGGAAGGGAAGAGGTCATGTGGAAAGTGGTACGTATGAGCGGGGATGGTATGATGACCTTTCAAGGAGAGCCCCCAATTGTAACATGCCCAGTCTCCCACTGCATCCAGTTACCACCTTACACATGCTTTGATATCAAACTGTAACAACCTTAACATATTACTAGACCATGCTACTATGACATTTCACTGCACAGTCTCTACTCTACACACAAGTCTATGCAGTATCACTTTAAGGTAGCATGTTTGGCCCAATCTTGAGTCATGCCACACAACTTATAACAACTGAAACAACATTTTATTTTTAGTACAACCTTAAGCAGCGGAATTAAATCAAACAACTTCATGCACCAACATATTGACCACACAGTACAACTGTGTGCACAACCCTTGGGCGATATGTGCCACTTCTATTATTATTGTGTGTGGGGTCTAATTCCTTAACTGCACACACGAGTTCCATCCTTTTGAAGCACACATGCTACCAACCTACGCAACAAACCTCTCAATCCTCTTCTTGAAATACTCATAACCAATAACACAAGGTTAACTTAAAAGGAAAGACTAACCACATTTTTCATATCCATGCACAACTACAAATATAGACTATACACACCATATTTACATGAGCATGCAACAATTAACAAAATAGCAACAAATACTTGTATGCAACACATACAAGAATTTAACCCATTTCAAAAATAAACAAAATGCACGCAGTAACAAAAAAAAGTACATTAGGAACACTTATCTTAAATGAAAGTCACCAAATGCGGCCTAGACTCAGACGCTCCTCCCAGCCATAGATGGTGTTACTCATAATATTTCAACAACAGGTCACCCCCAAGTTGGGGTTCAACTCCACTAGGGAAAAAAGTGTCCTAGTGACACATTATGGTTTGAAACTCAACAAAATTGCCTAGTCCTAAGTGCCCGTTATTACAACTAGCCCAAAATCCCTCATTGCCCATGCACCTGTCACACCTAAGGAAGTGTACCCCTTCTCTGCTCACTAGTCCTTCAGCTTCCCCACTTCCCTTTCTAGGGTTACCATCAATAGGTCAAATAGGAAGTCTCCTAGCCCTGCGACTAATGCTCAATGCACCATGGAACAACTCTTAGCAAAACTCTCGCTTGGAGGATATTCCCACAAGTTTGAAAACCACTCCACAACAACCAATGTCTCACCTAGAGGGAATACTCACGGTCTATCAACCCAACTCTTCGAGAGTGAAAATATGGATACAACCCCACAACTCCCTACAAGCTTCTCATTGCAGATAAGGTAATAATCATATTTTCCATACAGTTTGACCCCCTTCTTCTCATGAGATCTTGAAACATGAATCATAATCATAATAATGCCCAAAATACACTAAGGCCAACAATATATATTGCATGCCTTCCACTTGACACTTGTCACCTCCAAAAGAAGCTTTTAAGCCACTTGGTGACTCGTTCCCTACCCTGGGAACTTAGGATAAATAATATATATATGACATTATAATTTTCCTAGAAATATTATAAAATATTCCCCAAGACTTACGAATCAACCCCTTTTCCCTTTTTCGGTGGAGTAGGCCCCCCATCTAATTTTCGTCTGAGTTAGTCAATGCACAATGATGCAATATTTATTAATATTCATGATTATATTTACATGGATAGGTGAGCTCACCTATCTGTGTCTAGGCTCACTAGCCTCATAATCACACATGATCTTCTCCCTCCATACATATCCATTTATTCCCTCACACTAACCCAAGTGCACGCAACATAGTGCAATATGCGCACTTACCCAGGTGCGTGCAGCACATCTTTATAGCAGATCTCTGCGCACTTACTTTGATGCACGCAACACCATACCCAAGTGTCAAGGGCTCATCGACCTATATATATATATTACATTTACACTTGGTACCAATTCGTCTCACCAGCCTATATGTACAATTACAAAAGGGTTTTGGATTAGGGACACTACAATCCCCTCCCCCTTATTTATGTATTGTCCTCAGTGCATCATATACACATGTACATACAGAATTTCAAACATCATCAAAGTGGTGAGGATACTTTGCTCGCATAGCATCCTTGCGCTCCCAGGTTGCATCCTTGGGACCGTACCAGGTCCATTGAACCTTTACCAACTGCATGGCTCAATTCCAGAGCTGTTTGATTTTTTGATCCAATATGCAAACCAATCGCACTTGAAATATTCCTTTTGGCTCCACTTGAATCACATTCCAATCAATTACATGATTAGCATCAGGTACATACTTCTTAAGCAATGACGCATGGAAAACATTATGAATGCATAAGGACGAAGGCATTGCAACCATATAAGCGACAAGACCAATCCTTTCAAGGATTTATAATGGCCCAAGACAGTGCACTGCTAACTTAGAATACTTTCCCAACTTCAGGGAACTTCACCTAGCCTTCACTTTCAGAAACACGTGATCACCCACTCCAAATTCCCTGTCGGTTCTGCCTTAATCTACACAACTTTTCTACCTGTCTTGGGAATCCTTTAGATTCTTCCTTCTCTTTACCATATGCTCCTCCATTTCCCAGAGAAAATCTGCCCAAAAACTACACGGTCTGCTGGGTTTTCCCAACTTTGGACCAACAATTGCGCGATCTGTTGGGTGACCCACTTACTAGGAAACCATGTCAACCAACAAGGTGAAATAAGGAAAAAGGCACAATTTCCAAGAAAACATTTTCATAATCAAGAAATGACTCTTTGCAACATGCTCAAATGCTTCAATTATTAAAGTGACACTTACCACAATATCGAACTGGTTACCTCATGAAGCAAGATCCGTTGTCCTTTGTGGGCCAAGCTGGTGTGGTGGACGATGTTATGTTGATGTCAATGAATGGTGATGTGGTGGAGAGGAAAGGATCTATTTGGTCATCTGACTCTT
Organism: Picea glauca; assembly: GCA_000966675.3. NCBI lineage: Eukaryota > Viridiplantae > Streptophyta > Pinopsida > Pinales > Pinaceae > Picea > Picea glauca. The sequence goes on from JZKD02S2195588.1 coordinate 301,540, forward strand.
GACGCTCCATGTCTTCAACCTATGGTCCTCGAGATGTCATCTCCTTAGTTATGGTTGATTATGGTCGCAATGGATTGATTATGATGGTTACAGTGAGAGACACTTAGTGTAATGTGTCACTTTTGTAACACATGTTGACTCAAGAAAATTAATTAATATAAAACAAAAGTAAATATAATGTAGTCTCACAATTAAAATAAAAAAGGATATATATTAAATTCTTCAAACATTGATACAATTACAAAATAGATCCATATTAAATTTTACAATTCGGTTATTGAAGAGATTGTCACATCCTTCCCCATATGTTGACCCAATATAATACTTTACAAAACTAAAAATTAAAATAATAATAAGAATACTCAAAGATCATTCAGGTGGAGAATTTCATTGGTATCTAAAATATTGTTTCTTAATCAATGAATTTCATTGGTATTTTATATATTGTTTCTTAGGCCTAATGGTTAAGAACATGTATACCTCGTAGACTTTACCAGTGAAATTGTTGGGCGGACGAGAGTCCCTTGTCCCATAAACAAGAGGATCTCATACTCCAATTTGGTGTGGCTTAGCTGTGACCTTAAAAATAATAATATTTTACATATTTAATTTTAAATTCAAATTCAAATGATTTCCTAATCCACATAAAACATATTTAAGCCAAACAAATACAAATCATTAATTATTTTTAGAAAAATATTTGTTAACAACCATATATTACATACAAACTTGAGTATCACTCAACTTTGCCATTTCATTTCAAACTTACTTTGTTCATTCGAACTTAAAGTGCCAAGGAAGTGTCGAGGCAATTTCAAAACGAACGATAGATTTCTGCCTTCGACCACATTATGCGTCACCCCAATGACTAGCATTAGAACATTAGGAGATGGGGAAGACACGTCACATGTGTTTAGCTCCCGAAGTCTCCTTTCTCCAACCGACCACATGTGTTAGATTCCTTTGGTTGGTTGAGAGAAGACGTTTGTGGTTTCCACCTACTTCCCCTAGGAATATGAAAGCCTCCTCACCGACCGACAATCATTTTATTGGGCGATGGCCGACCATCACCACTACTTTGTCGGATTTAGCATCTTGTCCGACACTTGGAATTGAAGAAAATTATGGAATCAAGTTTGGTTTTGATAGGACATCCGGTACGCGGTGGCCATTTCTCTCTTTATGCATTTCGGCATCTTGACTACTCAGGCAACGCGTTGGAACCCAAAATTTGTTATTAATGCGTATATACATCTCTGCACATCATTCCCCTTTACATTCTTCTCATAAATTTATGCGCCATTTTCAAACCAGTTGCAAATCTCCTCCCTCGCACCATCCAAAGTCTTCCCATTTCTGTTTCTATTTATCTCTTGGCAATGGCTGCTTCCACCTCTACCTCTGCCGATGTCTACGATGTTTTTATAAATCATCGTGGACCGGATGTTAAAAAGACCTTCGCCAGCCATCTCAACCGTCGACTTAGAACCCATGGACTGCGAGTTTTTCTAGATGACCAGGAACTAAAACAAAAGGTGGGAGAAAACTTTGGATCTGCAATAAACGGAGCTATTGAAAATACCTCTGTCCATGTAGCCATTTTTTCTGAGAGATATGCAGAATCATATTGGTGCTTGGACGAACTAAAACTCATGTTAGAGTCCGGGTCTCCAATCATTCCCGTGTTTTACAAGGTCAAGCCTGCTGATCTTCGGTGGACGCGGGGCACAGATGGAGTGTATGCTCGAGCCCTACTTAACCTTGAAAAGAAGAGAACGTACGACTCTCAACCGCGTTACGACTCCAAAACCATTGAAAATTGGAGAAATGCTCTTTTCAAAGTTTCAGAGATAAGTGGGTTTGAGCTGGATGCGTTTAACGGGTGAGAACTCAGAACTCCCGGTCTCTTTTATGTTGGATACAAGATATAATATGTATATGATACTTAACTTACAGTTCTTTTTATTTATAGCTTACAGTTTTATATATTATCTTTTGTGAATAACTAGGGACGAGGGGGAGCTGGTGGATAAAGTCGTTGAATGTGTGCTGCAAAGGGTTAAAAAACCACTGTTGAATGTGGCCAAATACCCCACTGGATTGAATGAGAAAGCACTAGATTTTGAAAGGAAGGTATCATCGCAGCAGCACAGCGGAAGAGTCCAGGTCGTCGGCATCGCGGGCCTGGGTGGAGTCGGAAAGACGACGTTGGCTATAGAACTCTTCAATAGGAAGAGTTCAAATTATAGTAAATGCTACTTTTTATACGATGTCAGAGAAAATGCTAGAATCTCTTTAAATAGCTTGCAGGCAAATCTTCTTCGAGGCTTAAATATTTTTGATCGAAGTGCAGACAGCGTTCCTGAAGGTAAAGGGAAGCTTAGGAAGTATCTCTCAGGTTCTCAAGTCTTGATAGTTTTAGATGATGTAGATCACTTGGATCAGGTGGATGCACTTTTGCCTCTGGATGTCCTACATCCTCAAAGCTTAATTTTGATTACATCCCGAGATAAGAGTGTCCTCACAAGGTCAGGAATAGAAGAGTCCTCTATTTATGAGTTAACTGGCCTTGATGAACACCACTCCAGAGAGCTCTTTTGCTCCCATGCGTTCTGTTAACTAATAACTAATCCGGCAGTTTGAGGTTAATTTAATCCGG
>JZKD02S2195588.1:324633-336258 GCA_000966675.3 Picea glauca
CCTTCCTCCTCATGCATTAGTTTGTATAGATTTGAAAGGAAGTCAGTGTCCACGTTAAGCACTTTCTGTCTTAGAGTTTAGGGTCTAGCTCTTTGAGGCAATCTACCTGTCCACAAGGAGATTTTCCTACAACAGAAACTGGCGACTCCACTGGGGAGTCCTCAAATCGAAACTTTTTGTTTTGATTTCTCCTCATAGACCTTGTCTTACTCCTTTATTGTTTTTAGACCTAGTTCACCCCCTTTTGATTTATTTCATGAGCTGATTGACTCCCTACCCCATCACACTCAGCTTGATTATCAAGACTGAACTGCAATTTTTGGATTTTTGACACTTTTAGGAGATTTTTGAACCCGACGCCCCTATCCCTATGTTAGCAGAGCGCCAACGCTCCCTGAGTGCCTTACACAGAGCACTATAATGCTCCTTGTCCTTGAAAACAGAGTGCCAACCCTCTTTTGGCCAAAAAGCCTTCCAGAATTGCTTTTTTCAGGGTTTTACCTCTGTGTTTCTCTTGCTGGGTCACCTTGTGAGTCAATGCTTCTTCCTTTCCAGCTTTGACATCTGTCTTTTTGAAGAAGAAACATCTTGTTGTTTGGATTTTGTAGCCTTCTTCACTATTTTTGTTGAGTTTTTCTGTCGTTTGGAGTTTGAAACCCATGCATTGTCTTTCTCTCCTTTTTGACTGAGAGAAAAACACTGGTGAAGGTCATCAAAGGCCTACAGATCTTTTCATTTGGTTTTAGTTAAGGTCATTGTTCTTCGACATTTCTTTTGGTGTGAAGTTCTTGATTTTTCCTTGATTGTTTCTTTTCTTTCACTTCTTGTTTTGATCACAACGAGAGGGTGTATTGTTTGTACGATTCTTGCTTGTGTTGGTCTGATTTTCATTCATCCAAAAAGATGATTAGCAAGACGAGCATTGTTTTGAATTAATCATTATTCATATACAAACAATAAAGAAGCATCTTCATAATTGATTGTGCATATTAGAAGGTATCTCAAAAGTTTTAGCATCACATCAAGATTTGATTGAAGAAAATTTGTTTGAGGACATTTCTTATTAGTGCTTATTAGTGAAAAGAACTCTCTCTCTCCCTTAGATAGATGTTCATCGAAAAGAAATGACTGCTTATCATCTTTGATGCATTTTTGGGACTGAGTCATAATTCCATCCATTTCACTTCCATGCACCCCTTTTGAGTAAAGAACAACTATAAAATGAATGCTAATTACAAATTATCTAGAACTTTTTATTTTCTAGGATCCTCCACCAACAGTAGACTAGGCTTAGTACTTTGGATTAGGCTGTGAGCATAACTCTCCAAAGTTTCCAAAACAAACATTAGCATCCTAAGTTAGGGAGATTCAAATCCAATTATCGTATAAGTTTGCCTGGGATCCCCCTCTCACACAGGGGTTATGCACGAGGTCGCATTCGGGTGAGCTACGGAGATTATCCCTCCGTGGTTTAACTAACTGTGGTGGTCAGATCGTATTATGGGGATCACTTAAAGGTAAATCCACAATTACTGCGTGGAAGCCTTTTAGTTGATTTTGGGCTAGATACCTTGCTCGTACGTTCGGATCAGACTGTCGACTGTACCCGCCCAGGGGATGACTGCGAATTGGTAACCTTAGTGGCCATAATCTTTAGGATCTTACACAAGGTGACAGTGAAGGGAAGTCTCACTATACCTGGAGCAGACATTGGTCAAACTCACTCGGGCTCCTTGGAGGGTAAATCCACAATTACTACATGGAAGCTTGCACCAAGGCGTAAGTCCGTTAAGCAGGTCACCATTGTAAATGTTCCACCACATCCCCACCCCTTCTCGACTTGATCAAGCGACATTGGCTTTCATCACTAACTAGTACGGTCATCAGAAGAAGGTCCTATTTGCTTGGTTGTGATTCTTAGATTCTATTAGCGTATGCTGTTTCTTTTCGGTAGTTGGCCATAGATCTTTTTCGCTGAATCCTTTTCGCCAACATCGACCCTCCACACCGTTTGCGGAGGCTACAGGGACTTCCTCCAGAAAATATGGAAGGGAACACCCCTTTACCCCCTCATTCTATGGAGGAATCCCCTCAACAGAGCGAGGTTCAAGATACTACAACTTCCCAAAAAGAAGTTCCCACTCCTTTAGAAAATTTTTGAATTGTTTCAGAGTCTCCGGAAGCTTTTCGCATTCCGAAGGGATATGAACGACGTGTCCTCCAACTGAATTTAGTTGGTGAATTTTTCATCATCAATCCTTCTGACATTTCGGCTGGGTCTCATTCAAACCCTTTAGCCGATGACCCCTTTTGGACCACAGACATTGTTGGAAGTCCACCGCGCATGGTGTGGGATCTTTATGGAACAGGCATGGGTGATGACGCACCTATTGCCTACACCGTACCCCTAAACCAATTTACCGGTACCACCGTCTTTATGGCCACACCATCTGCTGGTTTGAACACATCATCCATTGGCCCAAGGTTTACTTTTCCTCTCAAGATGGCCCATTCTACAATGGTCCCTCACATTCTGACCATTCCCGCCGTTAACGCGGTGGTTAGCCAAGATGCTATTGGCACACTAGTAACACCAAGACCTACATCATCACTCCCTTTTGGGTACAGAGCACTGAATTTTTCCATTGCCACTACTACCCAAGTTATGCCGAGAAGTTCCATACCCATCCAACAACCCGGAGGGACCGATCTTGGTGGTCTTAACCCATTCGGCAGTACTGTTCAGTCATTTGTGTCTGGTTCTCAAATCCCGGGAACTCTACCTCAAGCTGAGGGGCATCCTCCCACCGGAGGAAAACTTCCATTTGGGGGGCAGCCTCAATCCAGAGCCTACCATCAACCATATGGAAAAAATGTGTCTGCCACACCTAATCCGTGGAACATCCCTTTTCCAGGAAATCCACAGTTCTCGGCAGGACACAATTCTCAAGCTCCACAACAACCCCCTTATGGACAAACGCCAAATCCAGCGTATAATCCTCAAAACCCATCCGGTTATCCTCTGCTCGCACATGTTTCTCAAAACACCTCAAATCCTGTGTACCCTGGTCAACACCAACCTCATACAAGAGGGCCCACTAGTTACAATTATCCGCATAACCCATTGTATGGCCCTATTGGTGTCCCCATGCCACACTAGCATTACCCACAGGTTAACCGACAACTACCTTTTCTAGCTACCCTGGACCTTCCAAACTTGTCTCGGTTAACGAATGATCCTATTTATCATTCTTCGGTTTGGCCAGCTATTCCAGCTAAACTTCATTTTGATCTCCCAAAATTCGACGGAAAGTCGGGAGAAGACCCAAACAACCACGTGATGACTTTCCATTTGTGGTGTTCATCCAACTCCCTCATGGATGATTCTATACGTTTGTGTCTTTTTCAACGAATGCTTAGGGGTTCTGCAACAAAATGGTATATTGAACTACCATGTGCCTCTTTTCACGATTTCAACTCCCTCGCCCATGTCCTTCGTCACACACTTCCAACTACCCATCCGATACGAGATGGGTATTGAACTATTGACCTCCCTCCATCAGACAACCTCCGTACATATCTCCGATCATATTCATGAATGGAGACGATGACGAAGGCTAATCAAAGCGGTCATTCCTGACCAATTATTAGTGGAATGGTTCACTATATCATTGTTACCCCAAATCGCTCGTGATGTTGCCATGGGTGGTGCAGTCACTAAGGAAGAAGCCATTGCCCGGGCTCAGTACTTAGACTTGGTTTATTCACAGTCTGGTACTCCATATGAGTTGATAACAAATGCTACCCATGCCACTAATGACCCATCCAAACCATCATCTGTCTTGCACGCGGATGGAGTTATTGGCTCCGTCAAAACCCATTCTACTCCTCAGTCGACTGGAACAACTCAGCGGCCCGCTTCGACAACTACTCCCAATCCGACTGCACCCTCTTCTACCCCCCCTCAAACTCAGGTCTCTGAGGTGAATGCGGTCCAATCGACCCCTTCACAACAACTTGGGGGCAAGAAGAAAGCGAGAAATAAACCAAAGAAAAACAATAACAATGAACAACCGAAAAATCAACCGCAAACCCCTACTGCCGGGAAACAACCACAACGGAAACCGAAATTCCCATGTCTCATTTGTGGTGATGATCACTACACTCGATACTGTCCACATCGTGATGAAGTGGCCAAAATTTTCAAAGGAAATTCACAACCCGCTGTGCTTACTCAGTCTTTTCCACAACAACAATCTTTGGTTGCTCAAACCCCCACCACAGGGGTCAGTTTCAACCAATCCCATGATGAGGCCTTGACAAGTGCCCACATTTATGTGTTTAATGGGGTTAATCTGACCACTCGCTCTGCAACATATGACGTGCCCGTTAAACCTGATAAGCCAAAGACTACTAATGGTTATGTACTGGACCCGTTACCACCTTCCGTTAGTCCTCCGTTTGCCAGCCCTCCATCCGGGCCGCTTCAGATTGAAAAACCTTCGTTTGACTCCATCTTATGCCTTCCTAAGAGCACCATTCGGAAATCTACCTTCAATCCTAATTCACGAGTTGCCCAAAACTACAACATTGTTGAAGATTTGGCTCAAGCACCGTGTGCTATGTCCTCCTTGGAATTTCTACAACACTGTCCCAACCAACGTAGAACGCTCTTAGCTTCTATCGGTGCTTTCGATCCTGAGTCATCGAATAACCTCATGTTTAACCTGGATGATAATCAACCACGACTCTCCCACCAGTTAGCTTTTTAGATCGATGTTGTTGTTCACAATCAACAAATCCACCGAACTATCTTAGATGAGGGAGCCTCTACTTGTGTCATGTCTTTAGCTTGTTGGAAAGGCTTAAAATCACCTGCCCTTAACAAATCCCCTACGATTTTACGCGCTTTTGATGGACGAGTTTTTCATTCTCACAGACTGTTACAATCCTTATCCGTTCAGTTGGGCGGCAAAACCGTTACCGTTGATGTCGAGGTGGTCAATGCCCCCCTCGATTACAACCTACTACTTGGAAGAAGTTGGTTCTACGCTATGACTGTCGTCACCTCGTCGGTGTTTCGATGTGTACAATTCCCCCATCAAGGCAAAATTGTCACCGTCGATCAACTTGATTTTTTTACACCTGACGCTCGCGTCCCTGTCACCAACAACATTCCTTTTTTGGGAGACCACCCAGTTACGTATGAAAGCGTTGGTGTTGTCTTATTGAAATATTCTAGCCTTATGGGTACTTTCCCTACACCACTTCCACCTACCGCACATCATATTGTTGCCGTCAATATGATTTCGACTATGCCTTATCAATCCTTGGAATCATCTGATCCCTGGATTGTACCTAGTCCTCTAGAATTCGATGTGCTCGGTGAAACCATGCCACTTAGCCCAGCCGAGGCCACATACGTAGCTATTCAATCTGCCTCTCCCTCTCCAAACAACCCACATTTATTGGCACTTGATGCCTACTCGATGCCCTCATGGTTAGATTCCCTATCGTCTGTTGTCGATTACATTTCCCAAATTTTTCCTTCTGACGAATCTATTATGGAAATGCTTAGCATTGACGATCTGCCTTGGGATGATAACCATCATTGATCCTCTTTTCTTCCGCCTTTGGAAGAAATTCACCAAGACATACACTCTGTCTTCCCTCCCGATGTTACCGATGCTCCGCAATCTCCTATCCTCACACAAGATACTCTCTCTGAGGGGAATATGGGTAACATCTCTTCTACGATCGTTATTGACATTTCGATCAAAGAAGGTGTCGTGGAAAACATTAACCTTGGTGCTAATTGCACACCCAAAGAAGTGGTCTCTTACACTGCTTTGTTTAAATAATTCTGCGATGTCTTTGCATGGAGCTACGAGGAAATGCCAGGGATCGACTCTTCAATCGTTGTGCACGAAATCAAAACTTACCCTGACTCGAAACCTGTTTGACAAAAGCTTCGCCCGGTTCATCCCAAAAAAATCGCAGCTATAAAGGCAGAAGTTGAGAAACTTCTAAAATCTGGCTTTATCTATCCCATCCCTTTGACAGAATGGGTCTCCAACCTTGTTCCGGTTGCCAAAAAACAAGGGACCATCCGTGTTTGTGTTGACTATCGGGATCTCAACAAAGCTTGTCCCAAGGACAACTACCCTATGCCCTTCATTGACCAAATCATTGATAATTGCGCAGGGAGTGTAATCTTCTCTTTCATGGATGGATTTTCTGGGTATAACCAGATTGAATGCTTACCTACTGATCAACATAAGACAACATTTATCTGCCCATGGGGAACTTTCGCTTATCGAAAGCTACCTTTTGGCCTTAAAAATGCTGGTGCTACTTTCTAGCAGGCCATGTCGTACACTTTCCACGATATCAAGCATATCGCAGAGCCTTACCTCGACGATTTACCCGCCCACTCATCCAATCGATTCGATCACATTGATCACTTACGGGCGATTTTTCTTCGATGTTAGTTCTACCGTATTCGCTTGAACCCACATAAGTGCATTTTTGCTGTCGAATCCAGTCGACTCCTCGGTTTCATTGTCTCCAAAGACGGGATCAGGGTGGATCCATTGAAGATTAAGGCCATTCTAGCCTTAACCCCACCCACCAACTTAACCCAACTCCAAAGTTTGCAAGGTAAAGCAAACTTCCTTCGCTGTTTCATTTACAACTATGCTGAGATCACTAAAGGATTCATGCGGTTACTGCAGAAAAACACCCCTTTCATCTGGGATGACACCGCCCAATGGTCATTTGATGCTCTCAAACACGCCTTGACCCACGCACCTTTGTTGCACCCTCCGGAGTATACAAAGGACTATATCCTTTACTTGGCCGCCTCCACTTCCACTATTGTGATGGTGTTAGTTTAGGAGGACCCCAACGGTGAAGAACATGTGATTTATTACCTAAGAAAGAGTCTATCTGGACCTGAACTTCGATATTCATATGTCGAGAAACTAGCTCTGGTAGCCGTCATTTCTATCCAGAGATTCCGCCATTACATCTTATTACGCACTACCACAGTGATTGCAGACTCCAACCCCATGTACCACGTCTTGACACATCAAGTACTTAGGGGAAAATATTCTAAATGGATCACCATCCTTCAAGAATTCGATCTTGAATTTACGAAGTCCAAAGCCAAAAAATCCATGGTGTTTGCAGAGCTTATATGTGCTCTCCCTTGTGCCGATGAAGACATCGAACCTAGAGATCCTCTCCCCGATGAATCTCTTTTCCTCATCAGCACCTCTGATCCTTGGTACGGAGACATCCTCCTTTACCTTCAAACCCAACGCTTTCAATCTAACATTTCTCGTGAAGAGCGTCGACGTATTCGTCACCACTCTCGTCGTTATCTTATTGTCAGCGACACCTTGTATCGCCGTGGTATTGACACTATCCTTCGATGATGTCTAGTTCACGAGGAGGCTGAACGCATTCTGAACGATTGTCACCTTGGCACCTGTGGTGGTCACCTTTCTGGGATGGCCACAGCCCAAAAAATCCTACATGCCAGCTATTTTTGGCCCTCGATTTTCAAAGATTGTATTGAGGTAGTCAAAAAATGCCCACCCTTCCAAGTCTTTAACAAGAAGGCAGGCACCCACCCTACTACACTGTACTCCATCATCGCCATTGACCCCTTTTCCAAGTGGGGTATCGATTTCATGCAGTGTAAGCCTACCTCAGCCGGGGGGCATGGTTATATAATCCTCGTCGTCGACTACTTTACCAAATGGGATGAGGCTATGCCTACCTTCCTGAACGATGGTCTTACCGCAACTCTGTTTCTTTTCAACCATATCATAACTCATTTTGGTGTACCACGCGCCATTGTCACTGATCACGGTGCACACCTCAAGAACCAGATGATGAGCGAACTGCATGTCAAATTGGGTTTTCTCCATGAAAAATCATCCCCTTACTATCCTCAGGCCAATAGACAAGTTGAGGCCATTAACAAAGTCCTGAAAACCATGATTCAACGCATGGTAGGGGAAAACAAGACATCGTGGCATCTACAACTCTTTTCTGCTCTCTGGGCTTATCACACTTCCGTGAAAACCACAATTGGATTCACTCCTTTCCAGTTGGTATATGGCATCGAAGCCATTCTACCAATTGTGTGTGAGATTCCATCACTAAAACTTAAAGTAGAACTCCTACCCCATACTTCTGCTGAAGAAGAACGCTTCTTATATCTATCCAAGCTGGATGAAACACGTTGTGATGTTGCTCTCGTTAATGAGGCAAATCAAAAATGAATTAAGAGTCAATATGAAAAATCCGTCCACCCTCGGACTTTTGCAGAAGGAGACTTAGTCCTCGTTTATGACCAAGCCCACGATAAATTGGGGACAGGTAAGTTAGAACCTCTGTGGCACGGTCCTTACATTGTGAAGCGTGTCCTATATAGAGGCGCATACAAATTAGTAGATCATGATGGAATTTCCTTAGGAGAGCCCCGAAACGGGCTTTACCTTAAAAAGTACTATGCTTAGATTACCCAGCATGTGTACTTTGTACATTATTGTATTTTAGTTTGGTGTGTCTATTTCTTTCGCATGCTCGAGTCTTTACCATTTCCACTCATGACTGTTCTTGTGTTTTCATGCACAGATGACGTCTTCCTTTCCTATCTTTTTCGGGTTTGCAGATGGCGCTAGTCGACATACCTGGAACATTGCTTCGGCAGCATGGGTTATTTACCAATTTGACGAGGTGGTGAGTTCAGGAGGTATCTTCTTAGGACCAACAACCAACAACATGGTAGAATATCACGCTGTCATTGGATTGTTGACCCAAGCCTCCTCCCTAGGTATTTCTCATATCATTGTTTACTTAGACTCCCAACTCGTGGTCTATCAACTCAACTGTATCTACGCTATCCGTAATCCTATCCTGCTACGTCTCCACCTGCAAGTTCACCGTCTTGAACGAATGTTCGATTACATTGAATATAGACACATTCCAAGAGAACTCAACAATGTTTTGGATTTGTTAGCTAATTACATCATGGATCGGTATCTTGCCCACATATAAGATTTAAGGAAAGCAAAATTGTACATCACACGTAAATTAAAACACATCACAGACATCATCATGTACAAATCATTGGCACTGTAAAAAACTTGAAACTGTATATATATATATATATGGCGTGACTAAAATGTTTTGATTACATCAAAAAAGTATGTAGAAGAGAAAAATGTTGGGTCTTTAAACCCCTACAACATTACCTAACAAGGCATACAAAAATGCGATCACCAGAGAGACTCTAATCTCTCTGCACTACATTGTACTACGAGTAACATATCACTGCACGCACTACGCGTCTCAATAGAGAATTGACGCTCTCTGGCACTCCCACAGTGTGCCTCTACAGATGTAAAGGCACTTCTCCCCTCCGTAGAGGAGGAATGCCCATCGTGAGGCCTTGGAGGTTTCTTTCGACCTTTCGGAGACCTATCACGGGTACTCCCGGATCTGCTACAACCGGAGCACCCCCACGACGTCCTGGTATCAGTATATCGACCAGGCGCACTGCTCCCTTGTCTGCATGTTGAAAACAATACATCTTTTAAAAACTCTCCTATATACCCAAAAAAAATACATATACATTAAAAACTTAAAAAAAAAAAAATTAGACAAGGTATGGCTCAATCTCTTACCTGACACATCCCAGTCTTCCCCCACGGGTAAAATCAAATCCATGCTCCCGCAGAAATCTACCTCAGCATACGGGAAGTCTTCTATCTAGAGATACTGTCGTCTCAACCAGGCAAAGAAATCACAATGAAATGGAACTCTGACTTCGCTACTAGCCTCGGAGACAGACTAGTCCACCTCACCATCCTTGGTTCGTCCACTGGTCACAGTGCCAGTGCTATCTGAGGCTACATCTGGGGGATGTGCTCTAGAAAAAATGAGACCAGAAAAGAGCTGTAACCAAACTGTTTCTGTCCCATCCTGCACCGTGAAACCTGTTCCTTCACATTTCGAAGGAACCCTGCACTCTAGTTGAACAGTGTTGGTTCCAAACACTGAACACCATAAGCCACCTGCGATCTTGATGAAAGATGCGTGCTAGTATTGCCCATCATGCTCGTGATGGCAAACAAAATGGACCGGAGGGGTAGCTCTTGGATATCCTTGATAGGGATTCTGCCCCCTACTAGTCTTGCTCCTGGGACACAGTGAAGTGCCAGATACACGTCCACTTGCTCAGGCAGTGCCCTCTGCCTAGAAAAAGATATGGGAACCCCTCTTTTTGAGAGGCTAGTCAAGAAATACACGTCTTCCAACTCGATGGTTAGAAGCTATGTGATGATCCGAAATCCTTGCTCCGCAACATCCCATAAGCCTATCATGTGCTCAAGCAATAAAATCTCCTTCTTCATTTTCTACAATTTGAAGAATTTTAGTAAGCCACAAGCTCGCAATGTGGCCCGTGTGCGAGGAATCTACAAGGTAGACAAATCATCCATCTCATGCTCTCATTCTTTCCACTCAATCATGGTCGCCGAAATCACCTACAAAACAAAAAGAATAAAGAATTTCATTATTTCAACGTTTTGGCAATTTCGGTAATTTTCAAAAGCAATCTAAAAAACATGAAATCTAATGCCCACATCATTTAAAGAGACCACACCCTCTTTTACAATCACCACACCCTCTCTTAGCCATTCAATATCCATCATACAACAATGAAACGTTTTTAAATGCAAACGATTTCCCTTATGGCTGCGTGGGCATATGTGGGGATTTTTCATGGGTTCTTTACCAAAAATGACCCATCCACTTAGGTATTGAGGCGTTGGCATCTTAACCATCACCTTCTAAAACGTTTTTGCAAAAAGAATCCCCTTTTTCCATCGTTTTTAATAGAGGCCGATTTGGTCCTTTTTGGGGCAACTTAGGGATTCATCTTTTGATTTAAATGCTGCTATGAAAATGAATATTAAACCATGTAATTGAAAGAAGGAGAGATGAAGATCTACTTGGTATGAACAGCAAGAGAAACAGTCAACCATAGCTCCAGTATCAAGCAAAACAAGATCCACCTCCAAAATGAGAATCTCCACTACTCCAAAATCCTTGTGCAAAATGAAATGGTAAATGGAATTTTCATTGTATTGCTATTTATAAATTTCCATTTTTTATAAGGTATAGTCATTTATGGGTTTCTCTCACAATATAATGGCTTCACTAAACCCCTGGTTTGTAGTTTTGGCATCGCAGGTTTCCTGGTAGTTCTGATGAATTATTTACCTTATCGCACTTATGAGCATAGTCTTAGTTCGTTCTCGAGCTTGAAAATAGGAGAACGCACCGGGTAGACTTTTATCTCTTTTTCGGACCCGCATGGACACACAAAAAAGAAACCCCCCTGGAGTCATCTTTAAAATCTTTTCAGAATCTCTAAATATGAAAAGATTGTTGAGTGACCTTGCTTCCTTTCACACTCGTTAAAAGGTTCAAAAGGGCGTCTTTTGAGCGATAGTTTATCTCTTTTTCGGTCTCGTTAGACTACTGTATGAAAAAGGAACTGAGAGAGTTCTCTTTTAAGTGTTTTTCCAAACTCTATAATCCTGA
>JZKD02S2195588.1:352293-374092 GCA_000966675.3 Picea glauca
AAGAATGGAAAGATGAATCCAAAAATTCAAATCAGAGGAAAGAAGGCAAGAAAGCTCAGTAAGAAGAAAACAAAGTTAGAAAAACTATGGGAAGTTACAAATAAGACTTCGCAGGAGGTAGGCTTGAAGAACTTGAACCTCGCCGGAATAAGAAAAACCACGCAGAATGAGACTTCGCCACGACGAAGCTATATGACCGTTGGAGGTGCCCCGACCATTATAATGATGCTCCATAATGGATAGAAACATAGTTATTGATGGAGAGACCTCCATTGGACTGTTGAGACCATGCCATAATAGACAAATGTGCATTGATGGAGGCATTCCTACCTGTTGGAGGGATCCGTTACGACTCTTGTCTATTTAACCCGTCGGACACTGCGTCGGGACCACTTTTTTCCAACCGCGATTATCCGAGCTAACTGAGAATCCATTGTATACCGCACTATTCTTTCTAGACCTCGCCATCCATTTGATTACCTCGTCTATCTTCTCACCTACCCGATCTATTTTGTTATGAGTGTGAATGTTGGGTGAACATAGCGCGTTAGAAAAGTCAGTGGAGGAAATTCTCATGGATCTCATGGCTAAGAGAGTCATGTCCATAGGATTACATGCGTCGTCGACTGGGGGATTGCAAGCATCCCCTTCGAATTCACATCGGTCTAGCCGACCTGCTACTGAAAAGTGAATCAAACACCGTGATGATCTGGCTAACGTGAAGCATATCCTGTCGTTCTTTCCAGAGTACATAACGCCTTTGGCTGGCATAGTGAACCGCAATAGTATCCCGCGTGATTTCAAGTACACGTTGATCACTGTGTACCTCCTGTTGTCGCAAGGGTTGGTTCTAGGCTATAATAGAGCCAAGCCTTAGCACATTTTAAAAGAAATAATGTTTTTTGATTGATCAGTCATAGGAGGCTTCTAGAACTAGGTCTGAAACAGACCTTTCAATCACTTATAGATCAGAAACGAAGAGGCATGACCTCGTCTGCTAAATTCATTTCAAAATCAAGAGGATGGATAGAAGATAGGGGATGAACAAAACTAAAAGAAAAATCCAAGTATCTAATTCTGATAAATCTGGTCTTCCTTTCAATAGAAGAAATAACACCAAACTTTAAATATCTAAACACAGGTCTTGTCTCACTCATATCAAGACAAAGGAAAAGCTATGAACAAATAAAACTTGTAAATAAGGCAAAACAATGAAGATGCAGGTCTTGTTCTACTCACACCAAAATAGAGGAAAAACTGCACTTTAAGGAATGCTTTAAATTAGCTACAGCAGAAGTATCACTGAATTGCAACCATTGCAAGCTGGATTAATGAATGGAAGGAAGAAAGAGAAGTAATGAAAACTTCAGAAACAATAACACAAGAAGAAGACATAATTAGACAGTGAAAAGGTGTAGAATCTCTTGACATTCTGTTCTATATTTGCTAAAAAGGAATGCATTACAAACCTAGCCTCCAAAAGGATCTCGGGTTGTTCCCCCCCTTTCTTCTTAAAGAAGATACAATAATATAAGTCTTCTGCCCCCTTTCAAATAACTGAAAAATGATTCGAATTGCAAAGAAATCCCTCTAGAAATGAATAGGTATATCATGTAGGTATTGAGGTCGAAATCCTCCCTAGGAGGTCGAATTTCCTCCCAAAAGATAACAACAATTACTATCAATTCTGGAAACTTTCTTCCATAGAAAAATGGTCCAAACTGCTAAAAACTGGGGCTATGGTTATGGTTCTGTATCTCTCGAATCGTGACAGATGCATATAAACTGAAAGAGGATTTTGTGCATCTTTTTGTTCTGAGATAAACCTCTCTCAGTTCCCTGAGATACGTTTTCATTTGCCCCAAATCGACAGTTTACAAACATGAGTCAAAACAAAAAAATATGAGATCTGAAAATTAGGTCTCGGAGATGGATTCGATTCTCCCAATATGTGACACTTGGAGGAAATATGAGAGAGGTTATATATCTTTGATGTGTTAGGCAAAAAATTGTTCGACCGTCTCTCAAAATGATACTCCAGTCGCTCAGAATCATCATTTGAAAATGATGATTCAGCACAGTAAAAAATGCCACATTTCTGAAAATGAACCTCATCTTTTGGGGGACTTTTGAATATCTTTCCAAGATCTAAATGAAATTATGAATACACCACTGGAAATATCAGGATTTTTAGATGTCTATCGACTATTCGAACGTGGAAAATGGCCTCTCCAAGGCTGAGAAAAATGGTTGTTTTCCAAGACAGTTTATCACTGGAGAAAACCTACGATTTCAGTGGCTAACAGGCCGAAAACAAGGGTATCTTAGC
Source organism: Picea glauca (assembly GCA_000966675.3). Taxonomy (NCBI): domain Eukaryota; kingdom Viridiplantae; phylum Streptophyta; class Pinopsida; order Pinales; family Pinaceae; genus Picea; species Picea glauca. The sequence continues at coordinate 354,623 of JZKD02S2195588.1, forward strand.
TACCGAAAGTCCTGGATTTCGGTGGCTAACAGTGTGATTTCAGAGCGCCGTAAGCCACCGAAAGTCTCGAAACCCCGATTTCGGGGAAACAGAGCAATGGTCAAAATATTTATGTCGGCCAAACCCCCGACTGCTAAAACCTCGAAATGGTGATGTGGCATTTATGTGAAACCCTATTATAGCAATTTTATGTCGTTTATTTCATTCTTTTCATGCCTACTCGTGAGCTCTTCCTCCATGTGGCTTGATGCGTGGTGCTTGAACACTTGGTCTCGGCCGATACACTTTTGGCAGCTAAGGGCATATGAAACCTGAGATTTAAGCTACCAAAAGTCTGCACTTTCGGTAGCTAAACACTATAAATTTTTTCCTCCTAAGCTATCGAAATCCAAAATTTCAATATTTGTTCCAACATAAGCTCCATCTAGGGATGGTGCTTTCCTATAAAGTGGCAAGAATAGTAGACCAAGTGCCTTCATCCATTGGGCGACCTGAAATCATCCTTATCAAACTCTGAACCCTGTCACTTTACTTGCACCTTTCCGAAACAAAAAACCGCTTATGCATTCATTGGGCTATGGATTCATAATGTCTTAAAGAATAACCATACTGGATTCCAAACTAAACTGGAAACATACTCAAAACCACTATTGTACTCTAATGCTCAAAGTTAAGCTTATTTATATACATCCCCTACTCTAACTACTGCAAAATTCCCATTGAATTAAATGATACAAAAATGCCAGTGAAGTTAATCCAAAAACTATCTACTTAGTTGAAATCTGCTCACACTTTCTTTGAGCAGGTTGAAACAGGAAACTGACAACTCCCATCTAAAATGTTGTTGAACATAAATGTTCAATTTTACTCTCAAATCCAATAAAAAAACATCCACAGTATAATATAATCCTCCATAAAATGACTCTAAGAGGCCAACAAAAGGATCATGAAAAAATGCATGGTCCTGAGGTTTTAAATAAAAATCTTCATCAAAGACTACTGCATGCTCCAATTTATATTGCTCAGGGTCATCCTCAAAGAGAGTATCTGAACACCCTTCAAGATCATCTGCAATGGCATCTCCAAAACCATGGCATAATCTTGTCTGAAGACCATCATCCCTGCATGAAAAATTTGCAGCAAGTTGTTCTACAGAAACAATGTAATAATCATCACTATACTCATCATATTTAGGTTCAACAGATAAATCAGGAGGGTCATCAGAAGTATCACTTAATTAACAATGCAAATTAGCTACAATAGAAGTATCACTGAATTGTAACCATTGCAAGCTAGATTAATGAATGGAAGGAAGAAAGAGAAGTAATGAAAATTTCAGAAACAATAACACAAGAAGAAGACATAATTAGATAGTGAAAAGGTGTAGAATCTCTTGACATTTTGTTCTATATTTGCTGAAAATGAATGCATTACAAACCCAGCCTCCAAAAGGCTCTCGGGTTGTTCCCCCCTTTTCTTCTTCAAGATGATACAATAATATAAGTCTTCTGCCCCCTTTCGAATAACTGAAAAATGGTTCGAATTACAAAGAAATCCATCTAGAAATGAATAAGTATCTCATGTAGTTATTGAGGTCGAAATCCTCCCTAGGAGGTCAAATTTCCTCCCAAAAGATAACAACAATTACCATCAATTTTGGAAACTTTCTACCATAGGAAAATGGTCCAAACTGCTAAAAACTGGGGCTACGGTTATGGTTCTGTATCTCTCGAATCGTGACAAATGTGTATAAACTGAAAGAGGATTTTATGCATCTTTTTTTTCTGAGATAAACCTCTCTCATTTCCCTGAGATACGTTTTCATTTGCACCAAATCGACAGTTTACAAACGTGAGTCAAAATAGGAAAATATGAGATTCGAAAATTAGGTCTCGGAGATGGATTCAATTCTCCCAATATGTGACCTGTAGGAAAACTGAGAGAGGATATTGATCTTTGATGTTTTAGGCAAAACATCCTTCGACCATTTCTCAAAATGATACTCCAGTTGCTCAGAATCATCATTTGAAAATGATGACTCAGCACAGTAAAAAATGCCACATTTATGAAAATGAACCTCATCTTTCAGGGGACTTTTGACTATCTTTGGAAGATCTAAATGAAATTATGAATACACCAATGGAAAGATTAGGATCTGTAGATGTCTATCGACTATTCGAATGTGGAAAATGGCCTCTTCAAGGATGAGAAAAATGGTTGTTTTCCAAGGTAGTTTATCAATGGAGAAAACCTACGATTTCAGTGGCTAACAGGTTGAAAACAAGGGTATATTAACTGTCGAAAGTCTTGGCTTTCGCCGGCTAACAGTGCAATTTTAGAGTGCCGTAAGCCATCAAAAGTTCTGAAACCCCTATTTTGGGTTTTGGGTTTCGGGAAAATGGAGCAATAGTCAAAATCTTTATGTCGACCAAACCCGCGACTGTTGAAACCCTGAAATGGTGACGTGGAATTTATGTGAAACCCTATTATAGCAATTTTATGTCATTTATTTCATTCTTTTCGTGCCTATTCATGAGTTCTTCCTCCATGTGGCCTGATGCGTGGCGCTTGAACGCTTGGTCTCGGCCGATACAATTTTGGCAGCTAAGGGCATATGAAACCTGAGATTTAAGCTACCGAAAGTCTGCACTTTCGGTAGCTAAACACTATAAATTTTTTCCTCCTAAGCTACCGAAAGCCAAAATTTCAATATTTGTTCCAACATAGGCTCCATCTAGGGATGGTGCTTTCCTGTAAAGTGGCAAGAAAAATATACCAAGTGCCTTCATCCATTGGGCGACCTGAAATCATCCTTATCAAACTCTGAACCCTATCACTTTACTTGCACCTTTCCAAAACAAAAAGTCGCTTATGCATTCATTGGGCTATGGAGTCATAATGTCTTAAAACATAACCATACTGGATTCCAAACTAAACTGGAAACATACTAAAAACCACTGTTGTACTCTAATGCTCAAAGTTAAGCTTATTTATATACATCACCTACTCTAACTACTGAAAAATTCCCATTGAATCAAATGATACAAAAATAATAGTGAAGCTAATCCAAAAACTATCTACTTAGTTGAAATCTGCTCACACTTTCTTTGAGCAGGCTGAAACAGGAAACTGAAAACTCCCATCTAAAGTGTTTTTGAACATAAATGTTCAATTTTACTCTCGAATCCAATAACAAAACATCCATAGTATAATATAATCCTCCATAAAATGACTCTAAGAGGCCAACAAAAGGATCATGAAAAAATGCATGGTCCTGAGGTTTTAAATAACAAGCTTCATCAAAGACTACTGCGTGCTCCAATTTATATTGCTTAGGGTCATCCTCAAAGAGAGTATCTGAACACCCTTCAAGATCATCTGCAATGGCATCTCCAAAACCATGGCATAATCTTGTCTGAAGACCATCATCCCTACATGAAAAATTTGCAGCAAGTTGTTCTACAGAAACAATGTAATAATCATCACTATAGTCATCATATTTAGGTTTAGCAGATAACTCAGGGGGGTCATTAGTCAGACAAATGCTCGAGACATCAACTGTGGATCTCTCAAGCAAAGGTAACTCTGTTACTATCTCTAGCATACTGTTTATTTCATAATCACATTCCTGCAAATCATAATCTAAAGCATTCTCGAACAACAAACTTTCTTCAGGATCATTAAACATGGAAACCATATCTTTTTCACAAAACAAAACAGAGTCTAAAAGCTGATCTCCTGGCAGGAAATCATCATCATAAATAGGTTCACTAACTTCCTGTAAAGTTCCATCAAACACATGACTGTCATCATTTAAAAACATATTTACATTTTTAGAAATGGAAGAAGTTTGACACTCATATCTGGGACTGTGTGAAAGCTACAAATCTGTGTGAATAGGGCTACAACATAGCTCTGCAGGAGTATATCTATTTCTTTTTTAGTTAAATAAGGAGGTGGTATGTGTAACTTTTGGATCAAGCAACTATCTTTCTCTTCTGCAGGTTGCCCATGATGTTGAATATCTTCTTCTTGAATATGATCACAAGAGCTATGATATCCTGTTTCTTTATAAGCCAACTCTTCGTCATGCTGGTCATCTTCATCCACTTGAGAAATTTCTGCTGTTTCTTCTTCCTCTTCAAGAGGATTTGTTTGATCTTTTGGTCTTATGAATTCTATATTACAACAATCTTCAAAAAGGATTTCAACTGAATATATCCTCTTACAGTGTTGATGAAAAATTGTGTGAAAATCTTTCAATGAAGGAATACTGGAATGGGGTAAAGATTTATACCAGAGCCTAGCATCTCTTTCCAATGAAAACATAAACATCTTCATGAGGACATCTTCATGATGCACATTTAATTTATCCATGAGCTTGTGGAATTCAAACAAGTGTTGAGCAGGATTGTCGTCCACATATCCTCCAAATTTAGGAAGGACATCTTCCCAAATTGTAATGTCTGGAACAATGTTTGGAAAGCCATAAACATTTGTAAAGTCCAGAGGAGAAAACCTTGCAGCAATCCATGCAGCGAACGAATTCGACATTTTGAGACTAGTGGAGTTGCTAGTGAATCATATAGAGACTTCGAACCAAGGAGTCGCCAGGTTAATGATCACAACCAATTGAATGCTTATCCCTTGTTCACCATCAAGAGATAGGTCTGAACTTTGTTGTATCCTAGGGAAGATAACTTCATCCTCCGTTCCCCGATAATGACGCCAGAAAATGTTGTCGCAATATTTGGTTCTAGTCTGTAATAGAGCCAAGCCTCAACACATTTTAAAAGAAATAAATTTTGTTGATTGATCAGTCATAGGAGGCTTCTAGAACTAGGTCTGAAACAGACCTTTCAATCACTTATAGATCAGAAATGAAGAGGCATGACCTCATCTGCTAAATTCATTTCAAAATCATGAGGATGGATAGAAGATAGGGGATGAACAAAACTGAAATAAAAAGTTAGGTATTTAATTCTGATAAATCTAGTCTTCCTTTCAATAAAAGAAATAACACCAAACTTCAAATATCGGAACATAGGTCTTGTCTCACTCATAGAAAGACAGAAGAAAAGATATGAACAAATAAAGCTTGTAAATAATGAAAAACAATGAAGATGCAGGTCTTGTTCTACTCACACCAAAACAAAGGAAAAACTGCACTTTAAGGAATGCTTTAAATTAGCTACAACAAAAGTATCATTGAATTGTAACCATTGCAAGTTGAATTAATGAATGGAAGGAAGAAAGAGAAGTAATGAAAACTTCAGAAATAATAACATAGGAAGAAGACAGAATTTAACAGTGAAAAGGTGTAGAATCTCTTGACATTCTGTTCTATATTTGCTGAAAAGGAATGCATTACAAACCCAGCCTCCAAAAGGCTCTCAGGTTGTTCCCCCCCTTTCTTCTTCAAGAAGATACAATAATATAAGTCTTCTGCCCCCTTTCGAATAAATGAAAAATTATTCAAATTACAAATAAATCCCTCTAGAAATGAATAGGTATCTCATGTAGGTATTTAGGTCGAAATCCTCCCTAGGAGGTCGAATTTCCTCCCAAAAGATAACAACAGTTACCATCAATTTTAGAAACTTTCTACCATAGAAAAATGGTCCAAACTGCTCAAACCTGGGTCTGCAGTTATGGTTTTGTATCTCTCAAATCGTGACATATGTGTATAAACTGAAAGATCATTTTGTGCATGTGTTTGTTCTGATAAAAAACCTCTCTCAGTTCTCTGAGATACGTTTTCATTGGCCCCAGATCGATAGTTTACAAACATGAGTCAAAATAGGAAAATTTGAGATCCGAAAATTAGGTCTCGGAGATGGATTCGATTCTCCCAATATGTGATATTTGTAGGAAAAATGAGAGAGGATATTGATATTTTATGTGTTAGACAAACAAGCCTCTGACCGTTTCTCAAGATGATACTCCAGTCGCTCAGAATCATCATTTGAAAATGATGACTCGACACAGTAAAAAACACCACATTTATGAAAACGAACCTCATCTTTCGGGGGAATTTTGACTGTCTTTCCAAGATCCAAATGAAATTATGAAGACACCACTGGAAATCTCAGGATCTTTATATGTCTATCGACTATTCGAACGTGAAAAATGGCCTCTCCAAGGCTGAGAAAAATGGTTTTTTTCCAAGGCAGTTTATCACTGGAGAAAACCTACGATTTCAGTGGCTAACAGGTCAAAAACAAGGGTATCTTAGCTGCCAAAAGTCCTGGATTTTGGTGGCTAACAGTGAGATTTCAGAGCGCCGTAAGCCACCGAAATTCTCGAAACCCTGATTTCGGCTTTCGAGTTTCGAGGAAGCAGAGCAATGGTCAAAATATTTATGTCGGCCAAACCCCCAACTGTCGAAACCCTGAAATGGTGATGTGGCATTTATGTGAAACCCTTGTTGAGACCCAAAAATGACATCCCCATTACCCTATTATACTCCTCATCTATACCTTTTTGGCTTACCTAAGCTTGGGTGAATGACAAGAACACTACCATTAGCCAGTGATAAGGTCATAAGGTAAAGTATGGTTAATTCATGCATTTTTGTGGTTTATTGAGCTAGGGAATTAATGTTTCATGTACTAATGCTTCAATTTTCCATGTATAATATTTGATCTCTAGATAAATCCAACCTTCTTGTACCAGCTCAGCTATTTGGTACTTGTGCATGAAGACTGCCACTGTCCGAATCCGGTACCAAACGCATCCGGTACTAAAATCTCATCTGTTGTGATTCGGTACCAACAACCACGCACTGTCATGATCCGGTACCAACGGCCACGCACTGTCATGATCCGGTACCAATGACCACGCACTATCATGATCTGGTACCACCTTTTGCGCACTATCATGATCCGGTACCATCTACCTGTTACGATCCGGTACCAATATGGAAGAGCCTAATGCACTAAGTTAAGTTACTGATCTCGCCTAAGCCAATTGGTGGATGTCTATTTGCTTTAGCAAGGCTATGATAAGAATAGTTCATTGATTTCCTCATCCTCATGCACTTCGTGTCATGAGGATGAAGCTAAAGATGTAACCGAATGATTGAATTTAACAACTGATTGATTTTCAAATCACTTCACCTGCTTGTGTTTCATGACTAAGACTGTTAAATAGTCATGGCAAGGATGGTAGAAGGGAGGGAGCATAGTACAAACATGTGAAGCAGCGTGTGATAGTACATAACATATTCTGAGTGAATATTAATAGAAGAATGTCATTTATCTCCATATTCTGATTATCTATGATTGAGTATGAGTTGAATTGTTAACGAAAGTTTGATTTTATGTTTTGAGATGTGAGTGAGAGTAATGTGTGTGCTAAAAGAAAACTTACTGTAGACTCCAGTAGCTGACCTGTTGAAGTGGAAAGGGCCCACCGCCCAACAAGGTTCAGCATCCTCATAGATTAGCATTAGCATTTGTTTTTGTAATAGTGTAAATGTTAATTTAGTTGAAGCTTTAATTCTGTCAGATAATAGCAGTATAGCTTAGACTAGGATTTTCATCATATGATTGTTTAGAGATCTTTACTTGCCCTGTTTTTTCATATGATCTGTTTTTATGAATTTGATTTTATTCCATAGACATGAATGCTGGCAGCAGTAGTCAAACATATCAGAAGGAGAACTAGTGAAGTTCACAACAACACATTGTGAACCACAACATACTCAATATATTGACTATTGAACTACCCATGCTATGTCTTGATGATTGATGTGTGATTCCCTTTTCAGAAGTGTGGATTTCATAGTTAGTTTTCTGGGTTAGATAACAAAGTTGATCTGTCAATCCAACTCCATCTCATACTTGCATGTGCCATAATGGAGTAGATAGCCTCTCTGTGAAAGACAACCAAAGTGCATTTCAATTTTCCATTTTTATTTTTTTTCAATATGCATAATCTAACTTAGTTATATACTCGTGACATTAGAAATTACCTTTCTTACTGGTGTCTTGTAACTTTGTTGATTACAAATCCTAGATTGATAATTAATGAGTGCATTATACTAAACATATAAGCAACACAACATTTTGGCGCCATTGTCGGGGAGTTGCAAACGGTAGGAAGTGATTTTTAACTTAGATTGTTTGCATATATTTTAATGTTTTTAAAAGGCTACTTGAGGGAGGAGGATAAAACGTTTAAGACATGATTGAAGAGCCACGCAGGAACTAGAGTGGGGTTCTCCAAAGCTAGGTTTCCTTCTTACCTTCTAGATAGAATTAAGATTTCAATTCAGCTTAAAAAAAAAAATCAAATTTCCATTTTATGCATAGATATAGAGATAACAAGGGTAGATTTGTAAGCTCCAAATATTCAAAAACAACTCCCCCCACTAATCCAACTGACACTGGTGCAGGAAAAATTCCACCAAAAGAAAATTCAAGGGGAGCTAGCGAGGCTCCAGAAGGAGAACCTAAAACAAAAGAATAAGTATTGGGGCAGGCAGAATGTGAGTCTGCTGAACATTTAGGAGACACAGAAAATCCAGTTTCTGAACCATCCATCAGTAGAATGGAAGAAGAAGAAGGAAATGCAGCCACAAAGACTAAGACTTTTGGGTTTCCAATCTTGGATATTTCCAGAAACATCAGCATGAAGAATATCCCACTATCATCGTTACCCACTTTCAAAGGTATGTCAACTAAAGATCCAGATTTATTTTTATTTGATTTTGACATATTATGTAGAAGCTATAACTATAGACAATGCCCAAAAACTTAAGCTCTTTCCTGCTACAATGAAAGATTCAGCCTTAAGATGGTTCATGAGCTTAGGAGAAAATACAATCCTCTCCTGGGATCAAATGAAAGACACATTTTTATGGAAATACCAATACTATTGTAAGGATAATGATGAGAATGACATTTTTAAAATGCAGCAAACCGAAGATGAAAGTCCCGAAGACTACTTAGAAAGGTTCTTATACAACTATCAGAAGTCAAAACTATTCACCATAGACCCAGCTGTAGTAAGAACTGTATTCTTGAAAGGTCTTAGGGATGATTGTATAGAATTTTTAAACTTGTTGAGTTCAGGAGATGTACACCAAAAGCCTTTTTTAGAAATTGCAGATTACTATAGGATATACTCGAGGACAAGCTAAAACAAGGAAAGGACCAAGAGATCCTTTTAGTAGAAATACAAAACAAAGCCCAGGGACTGTCACCAGAACTGAGTTAGGAAACTTATTGGAGAACTTTAAAACATACATCTTGAGCACAATAAGTAACCAATTAGATACTCTAAAACTGAAAAAGAAACAATAAGAAGAGGTTGCTTTAGCAATATTTTTTCATAGATGCCGAAAGAAGCACGGTGAGAAAAAATGCCCATTAAATGTCATAGAAATCTATGGTCTGTGTACACTAGAACACCCCACATCTGAGTGTCCAACCTTACTTGAGCTACAAGCCATGTATAGGGGAGGAGGAGTCTCACAAGAACAACCATACCCTTCCGGAAGACCTTGGAGAGCCCAAAATCCCAATACACTTTATGACCCTAATGCACAATATCAACAACAACAACAATGGGGTCCTTCCCCAATGACCTATCTATAATGGACACCTCAGCAAGCTCAAACTCAACCTTGGCAACAAGGTTGGAGGGGACCTATGTATGGAAATCCCACTTACACTACATATCCACAATACTCTACAAACATTTCCCAATTACTACTTGGATTCAACCCACCACAGATGCAACCTTTACTCCCACCTCCTATACAACAACAATTTACAACCCCCTTGAACCCTAATCAGCAGCAACAAGTATCTATAAATGCCAATCAACAACCACAAAACCAAGCTGCCCACAATCCTCCGAGACCAACAAAAATCCCTGCCCAGCCAGTCCCTAACCCCAATAATCGACCCACCCACCCTGTGCAGAATACAAAAGTTCAAACCTTTCTCACCTATGAAATTCAACTACGATCAGGGAAAGTTGTAAACCAATCAGATCCTGTAGTAATAATTCAAGAAGAAAATGATAATCATTCTGAGGAAGAAAACACTCAAACCACCCCTGTAGAAGAAGAGACCTCTCCTCCTATTCCAATCATTTCTCAGTCTATATGGGTACCCCAACAAATTAACCTCCCACCTTACCCCGAAAGACTATTAGTAAGGAAACCCGACCCACCCTTGCACAGAGATATAGAAGATGAATTATGAAATGTGTGCATAAAAATACCTTTACTGCAAGCCATTAAGGATATCCCTATATATGCCAAAATCATAAGGTATATTTGCATTAAGAAACCAAGAATGAAGAAGAAGGAACCTCCCCTTGTTCAGGTGGTGGGACAATTATCTGAATTTATTTATGAAATGCCATACAAATATAATGACCCTAGAAACCCAGTTGTCATTGTTGAAATTAATGGTATTTCTCTACCAAATACACTCATTAATTTGGGTGAAGATATTAATGTAATGCCTTTTGACACTATGAAAAAGATCCAAATCAATTAGTTAAGACCAACCCAAACCATGATCGAGTTGGCAGATAAGTCAGTCATTAGCCCTACAAGAAGTCTAGATGATGTCACAGTCACCCTAGCTTCTTGGGAATATCCAGTAGACTTTTTAGTCATCTATTCTAAATCATCCTCCAAACCAGGACACCCTGTGGTTCTTGGCTTCCCTTGGCTAGCCACAACATATTCTTTTATCAGCTGTCGATTTGGTGAGATGATTATATCCAATGGCACACATAGCCAAATTTTTTTTCTCTTCCCTCCTTCCCAACTGGCACATGAAATACCTATTTGGTTAGAAAACCATTATGGAGAGGAAGATTGCATCAGACCTCTGTTAACACTTGAACAAGTAAGAGGAATATAAGAAAAATCATATGAACAAGTCTTAAGCTTATTTTTGGCTGACACAAATTGCATTGAATACCCAAGGTCTTTTGCAGAATTGTCACATATTTTTAGTTCCGAATTTCAACAAACCTGGAACCCTGATATCACTCAATTATATACTTTATCACCAGCCTCCTCATACAAGGAAGAAACTACTGAACTTGTTAAGAATAGCCCAGGAAAACCTTTGTATATCAACTCTAGTTTGGAACTAGAACAAAAGACGCAAATAATTGAAATGCTCCAAAGACAATTTGATGCCTTTGCATGGGATTATGCAAACATGAAAGGCATTCACCCTGACACATGCACACATAATATCTACACCAATGACCAAATCATACCAGTTAGACAACCTCATCGAAGGATGAATCCAACACTTAAATATATTGTAAAAGAGGAATTACAAAAACTCCTTCAAGCCAATCTCATATACCCCATTTCAGATAGTCAATGGGTATCTCCACTTGTGATAGTTCCCAAGAAAAATGGTAAGTGGAGGATATGTGTAGATTTTCGAGAGTTGAACAAAGACACCCATAGGGATTATTTCCCCTTACCATTTATTGGTCAGGTGTTGGATACCTTATCTGGAAAGAAGTATTTTTTGTTCTTTGATGGGTTTAGTGGTTACAACTAGATACAAATAGCACCCAAAGACCAAGAGAAGACCACTTTCACCTACCTTTGGGGCACCTATGCTTATAGGGTGCTCCCTTTCAGACTTTGGAATGACCCAACCACTTTTCAAAGGGATGTCCTAGCCATTTTCTCTTACTTGACCAATGATTGTGTGGAAGTCTACATGGATGACTTTACAGTCCATGGACAAGACTTCCAGGAAGCATTGGCCAGTTTAGAAAAAGTCTTGATTAGGTGTAAGGAAACTGATCTTTCCTTAAGTAATGAAAAATAAAAAATGATGCTCACTGAAGGTATTTCTTTGGGACATCACATTTCCGGTTCTGGCATGAGAGTTGATCTGGCAAAGATTTATATCATCACACAAATCAGAATACCTTCCTCACAAAAGGAAGTCCGCATATTTTTAGGACATGCTGGCTACTATAGAAGATTCGTTTTGAATTTCACAAGCCTAACTACCCCTTTATTCAAATTATTATCTAAAGAAGCCGAATTTAAGTGGGATGATGAATGCCAAATATCTTTTGAAATTCTAAAATAGACATTGTCAACTACCCCTGTATTAAGAGGACCAAATTGGTCCCTTCCTTTTCATATTTTTACCGACACCTCAGACACATCCCTTGGGACAGTCCTTGGACAAAGAGAAAATAAAATGCCCTATGCTATTTACTTTGTAAGTAAAAATCTGTCTCCAGCTGAAGTTAATTATACGGTCACAGAAAAAGAATTTCTAGCTGTAGTCCATGCTATCAATAAATTTAGACACTATATTACAAGATATCAAGCTTTTGTACACACTGATCATTCAACCATCAAATTCTTAATGAACAAACCTGTAACAAATCCTAGAGTTACATGATGGCTCTTATTATTACAAGAGTTTGTTATCAACATTATTGATAGACCTGGTAAAGATAATCTTGTGGCTGATTTCTTATCTAGAATGATTCATATGGGAGATAATGCACCAGTAGAAGATACCTTTCCTGATGAAAATTTATTTGTTATTTCTACATTCACTCATTGGTATGCATATGTCGCTAACTATCTTGTGATAGGGAAGATGCCTAAGAAATTGTCTTCTAGAGAAAAACAGAAAGTAATTCAAGTAAGTGCAAATTACATGTGGCACGATGACTGCCTCTATATAACAGGACCGGATTTGGTGACCAAAAGATGTGTAAGGGAAGATGAAATTCATGATATTTTACAAGCTTGCCATGATGGCCCTTGTGGAGGACACTTCGTAGAGAAAAGGACCGCTTACAAAGTTCTGCAATCAGGTTACTACTGGCCCCATATTTTAAGAGATGCTAAAACCTATGTATCCAATTGTGATGAATGCCAATGAATGGGTAAGCCTAATGCACGAGACCAAATGCCACTTCAAGCCCAAGTAGTTATTGAGCCTTTCAAGAAATGGGCATTAGATTTTGTAGGGCCCATTAACCCTGCATCTAAAAATAAAAAAGTATATACTTGTATGCACTAACTATGTGACTAAATGGGTTGAAGAAAAATATTTAACAGCTGCAAGTGAACGATCAATGGTAGACTTCCTTTTTAATGATATTTTTACTAGATTTGGTGTACCTTGAGAAATTGTGACTGATCAGGGAACTCAATTTACCTCTCATCTAGTCAAAGCTATTACAAAACAATACCAAATCAAACACAGGAAATATACACCCTACCATCCACAGGCAAATGGATAAGTAGAATCTGCAAACAAAGTTATTGAGTCCATTCTTACCAAAACAATACAGCTACACCATAAGGATTGGGATGACAGATTATTAGAGGCCTTGTGGGCTTATAGAATCACTTGGAGGAATACAACAAGACATACACCCTATGAGTTGGTATATGGGAAGCAAGTGCTTCTCCCAATAGAATTCCAAATCAAAACCTTCAGGACTGCAGTACAAGTTGGCATGAACTTGGGTGAAGCCCAACAACAAAGACTCTTACAACTTAATGAGATGGATGAAATCAGGCAGGAAGCACTTCAAAGAACCACCCTCATTCAAGAACAGAGAAAAAAATGGCATAACAAGTATCTCAAAAAGAAAAATTTTCAACAAGGAGGTTGGGCCCTCTTGTATGACAGCAAATTCAAGAACTTCAAAGGTAAGTTAACTACTCATTGGATGGGACCTTACAAAATTGATACTATCTATGATAATGGTTCAATCAGGATAAATACAATTGATGAACAAAAGACACCACTACTTGTGAATGGTCACCAGTTGCGAGTTTACAACAAACCTCTGTGAAAAGAAGAATTCCTGACTCGTATACTACAAAATTCAGATATGCAAATGATCAGTAAGGAAGGAGATCCTCCTACTGATCCACATTGATTGATTGGTTTATTTGAAACTTTTGTACATAGGTGTGGACCAAATTTTGTTAATAAGCTGAAGGTAACAAGAGGCTCTTACCTCCTTTTGTTTTACTTTCGCAATTTTTCTCTTTCTTTTGTAAGAATTTTTTTATAATTTATTTGATCCTTCACGAACTTTCTAAACATCAGTTTGTAGGCATCAACTATGTTCGGTTTTGCTTCAGTACTAGAAATCTTGTTCTGGTTCGGTACCATTCCGGTACCACAGGCTGTCCTTCTTCAGTACTAGCAAGACACATTACCTAATTGACAAAGCATCCTAGGCATATTTCAAAATATTATGTCTATTAAACTGAATTACGAAGCTATGCAAGAACCACTTAAGCTGGAACCACGAAGCCGAATGAAGTATCAAATGGCAGCCCTTGTGAAGCAATAATTTCTTTTGGTTCTGTTGAAAACCAAAGGGAAGTATTTTAATTTCTTTTGGTTCTGTTGCTAGTTAAAAAGAAGTGTTTTAATTTCTTTTGGTTCTGTTGCTTATAAACAAGATAAGAGAAAAAGGGACACAATCTATACCTATGATTGCTCAAAGAACCATAATCCACGTTAAAGACTAGAAGTTGCCTTTATCTAGTCTTTCAACATGATTTAAAAGAAAAAAATATATTAGCCTACAAGTAACTATCTCACCCTAACCTGACTTCAATAATATTCATTGGATTATCTTATTAAAGAGTAACACATGAGTACATGAACACTCTCTACCATGGGCACACTAGGAAAACTTTTGTGGAAGAGGATGTACCAATACCCTAAGGAAACTTTAGGTCATTCTCTTATGGACAAATTCAAACAAAATTATACATCTGGATCTCTCTAAAGAAATAATATGTATCAAAAGTTTATTTTTTCCTTCAGACAAATCTTTAAAAGACATTCAAAGAAGAGTACATGCCTTCCAACCCAATACCATCCCAGCCTGTAAAAAGGTTTTCAGATGAGCCTCCCCTGTCACTGTGCAAAGCACTCTTTAATAAAAAAACCAAAATAGGTGACTATGGAAAAGAAACCTTTGAAGGAAAAAGAGTTTAAGAGACTAACCCACCGGGATACTGAACAGGTTTGCTAGCAGCGAGTACCGATCTATGGTATGACTAGGAAAACCCATCAGGGTACTGAACAGGCTTGTTGGCAATGGGGCATTCTACCCGGGGAAGGCATCTCTCACTAATTATCACAACTACCCCACCAGAGTACTGAACAGGCTTGCTGGTAGTGGGTTCTGGTTGAGAAATGTCTCATCTATACTTGTCTGATTGAAAAATTCACTTTTGTCATCTAAAACGAAAAGAGAAAAGGTCACTTGGCTTTCATGAGATACAAACTCCAGATTAATAAGAAACATAATCACTTCAAGAAAATGTCCATTTGAGAATCACCCTAAGTCAACTTACTGGTCTGACATCTAAAGCCTACATTACCTAAGAAGGAAACTTCTTAAGAGTGGAGCCCTAACTAGGGAGTCTAATATGCTCATATTGTGAAATTTATCTATAACATCCAATGATAGTAAATCTCTGAAGCAAGTTAGGTGGGATCTGTTCTTTTGGAAAACATATATATATTCCCCTGTTTCACTACTGAATGCTACCTTTGTCAAATTAAAAGAAGGGCAATTTCACTTTTTTGGCATGAGATCATATGATAGGTGATAAACTGTACTTCTAAAATTTGATTGGTTTCTTTTGCTCTTATCATATTTTCTCCATTATGATATAAAATTTTGAATCTTCTTGCATACAAATATACAACATCTTTATCATGGGGGAAGGTCAAAGAGCCCCTTCAGAACTCTTTTCCATACTTACATGATCACCCTGCAGAACCAAATACAAAAGAAGATAAGCACAGAATAAAATAAGTATAGGATATTCCCGTACCAAGTTTTCAAGAAACTTCAGTATAAAAGGATGAATTCTAACAATCTACA
Organism: Picea glauca; assembly: GCA_000966675.3. NCBI lineage: Eukaryota > Viridiplantae > Streptophyta > Pinopsida > Pinales > Pinaceae > Picea > Picea glauca. The sequence goes on from JZKD02S2195588.1 coordinate 370,523, forward strand.
AGCAGTCTCACATGCTATGGGTATTGATCATACAAATATAAAAGCAAAGGTAACATGGTATTTATTTTCCTATGCTCATAAAACTACAATAGGTATGAAAATATATACTAGATCTTATGACCTTAGTATTAAAAACATGCACCTATCCCTCATACCCATATGCCTAAATCTAATCAACCCTCTCATAGCACTCAAACATGGTTAAGGGAAAAAATTACATCAAAGTATGAAGCATGTCTAGTAATGATAAGCCACGAGTGTATTTCATCCTTCAACAATTCACGAACTTATCTTATATCATGAACCATGATCCAACATCAAAATTCACCACTCGGAAGTCCAATCACCTATCCCAAAATGATGCTTTGATACCCAATGTCTTGTCCTCATCATTACAGTAATAGGTAGAAATGAAATGGTTTATCTGGGTGGCGAAGCCATCCAGATAAGCCTCACCTGGTCATAAATTTTCCTTGCGGCATTCTTACTTAAACTTACCATCCGCATTATCAATGCCATCACCATATTTCCCTTGTCGCTAGCTCTCTCCAGTCTCGAGCCTACTCCTTTCCTATACCAAACCCTTACCCTCATCAATTAACTAAACCCTTGTGCTACAGCCTGATCCTTTTCTCACAACTTATAACGATGGTTGTTAGTAGACACGAACCAGTCTTCCAAATTTATAGAGAAACTGCAGAGTTCTAATTATGTCAAGAAAAATATGCTATATCGGGATGGATGCCATTTCTAGAAAAATTCATAGGATGGCATGAGAAGATATCTCATGAATTTATTCAGGGCTACAATGGATAGATTGTGCATATAGGCAGTCTACAACTGAAAATTAATGAAGCAACCTTAAGGGAGGTCACGGGATTACGTAACAGAGGAGACAAATACTTCAAAGGTGTAGGAATCAACAAGGAGATGTGCCAACAATTCTTGAAAGAAAATCATTAGCACCCTGACTGGAAAAAGGGGATCCCTAGGAACTATATCAAGGAAGAGTATCATCCAATGATTACTAGTCTTCAACGATTCGTCACTTGTGAGGGTAGGTATGCTATGACTTTCATATATCATATTAGGCTTCTATTACACTTTGAAGGAGGCCCTGAAATTAATTTCCCATATTTTCTATGGATGAGTTTGAACAAAATGGTAAGAGGTGTTAAATCCCTATCCAAAACTGAGAAGACTAGCATCTACCATCAAGGTCTCATTAAAATGTTAGTTTTACATGAACTTAGGAAATAGAGGATTAGTTGGAAAACCCTTATCACTCAATACCTTCCCACAGAAAAAAAACCCTGTGGAGGAAGCCGAGCATGCTCCAAAGAAAAATAAGGAACCTCAAAAGAAAAAGGGCGTGAAGGATAAGACAACTCCACCATCATCTAGGGCAGTGAGCCAACATGAAAAAGTAGGGTCCTCTTCCACAATCAATAAGACTTTTAAAAGTTATAAATCAAAAGGTAAAAACAAATTAGTAGAGGAGACTTCAATAGTGGCAGTTGAGGAAAAGCGCCATTAGACAAAAATGATAAAGAAAGGGAAGCATAGGTCGGAAACTAAAAGTAAATAGTCTATGGCACAATCCCCTGTCACCATTTCACATTTAGAAAAGAAGAAAATGAAGCCTGTGAACACCCCTGATCTGGTACCTCCTTGTAAAAGAACCACGAGGAGCATGGCAAAGAAGGGAAAAACAATCGTCAATCCTCATAAACAGGATCTAATCGATCTTACCTCCCCTTCTGATGACTTATCAGTCCAAGATGATATCCCTAGTTTGACCGAGGAACAAGCCACTATTAATTTATGTGGGATGAGGGAGGAAGTTGAGGAAAGAGCATGCATCCAACCAACAACGATAGAAACAACAAAGGCCTTAACAAAAGAACAAATGAAGAAAAACATTGGGTAATTGCAAAAACAAAATTAGGAAATCCAACAGGAAGTGAAGGAATACCAACTATTGGACAGGTATATCAAAAAGGAAAATGAGCAATTGAAAGAATCCAGCCAACAACTTCAAGATGACCATGAAGAGACTTCTAACAAGCTCAAGAAGGTATTACGACAACTACAATACATTAGGGTCATAAAAAGGGAGCTGAAAGAAGAGGCCTCAGCCATCAACATCATTGATTCACCAAAGTAACGAACACAGTCTCATGTTTTGAAAAATTTTGGGTTTTGTTTTCAGTTGCATGAGGACATGCAATGATTTTGGCATGGGGGAATGTTGAGACCCGAAAATGACATCCCCATTACCCTATTATACTCCTCATCTATACCTTTTTGGCTTACCTAAGCTTGGGTGAATGACAAGAAGACTACCATTAGCCAGTGATAAGGTCATAAGGTAAAGTATGGTTAATTCATGCATTTTTGTGGTTTATTGAGCTAGGGAATTAATGTTTCATGTACTAATGCTTCAATTTTCCATGTATTATCTTTGATCTCTAGATAAATCCAACCTTCTTGTACCATCTCAGCTATCCGGTACTTGTGCATCAAGACTGCCATTGTCTGAATCCGGTACCAAACACATCCGGTACTAAAATCTCATCTGTTGCGATACAGTACCAATGACCACGCACTGTCATGATCTGATACCAACGACCATGTACTGTAATGATCCGGTACCAATGGCCACGCACTGTCATGATCCGGTACCACCTTTTGTGCACTGTCATGATCCGGTACCATCTACTTGTTACGATCCGGTACCAATATGGAAGAGCCTAATGCACTAAGTTAAGTTCCAAATCTCGCCTAAGCCAATTGGTGGATGTCTATTTGCTTTAGCAAGGCTATGATAAGAATAGTTCGTTGATTGCCTCATCCTCATGCACTTCGTGTCATGAGGATTGTAGGAGCCAAATTAAATTAAATATTTATTAATTCTACAACATAACCGTAAAATTCAAGAAATTTCTATAATTTAGCACATTCGCCTACAAATTTATCAATAATAATAAATTTTTATAAGAGATTAAAACAATGCATAATTTGAAATACCTGAACCTGATGCTAATAACCCTCTGTTTGTCCTTTACTTTCTTGACCACTGTTGCACTGTAACACACTGCCCAAAACCTAGTTCCTCCCTGCCAACTAGGTAACTTCCTAGCTCCAGGATATCATATGGATATCCTGGCCCCCGTGCCCAAAACCTCTAGCAACCCCGGTGCACTGATACAATCCCACCCTAAAATTTCACTTCTCTCTGCAAATCCTAGAGCTCCCAAAATCCATCCCCAACCTCCCCTAGAATGCCCTCTCGTCAACCTCCTTCCCCTCCATATTCCTCCTTCACCGACTCCCCCGCCTCATTTACTCCCTACCTAACCCATTTATTACCTTCTTATCCTTTCCCGTTAATGCCTCTTATCCCCTTTATTTAATATCTTATCTCTTGTAGTTAATATGTTATCCCTTATCGAGTACGTAACTTAATTTAATAATATAATTTATTATCCTCCTTTTTATTTCTTTACCTTATTAATTAATGAGTTAATTAATACTTAAATTAATCATTGACAATCATGAATAACTAAT
>JZKD02S2195588.1:386166-399780 GCA_000966675.3 Picea glauca
TTGTACTCTAATGCTCAAAGTTAAGCTTATTTATATACATCACCTACTCTAACTACTGAAAAATTCCCATTGAATCAAATGATACAAAAATGCAAGTGAAGCCAATCCAAAAACTGTCTACTTAGTTGAAATCTGCTCACACTTTCTTTGAGTAGGCTGAAATAGGAAACTGACAACTCCCATATAAAATGTTGTTGAACATAAATGTTCAATTTTACTCTCGAATCCAATAACAAAACATCCATAGTATAATATAATCCTCCATAAAATGACTCTAAGAGGCTAGCAAAAGGATCATGAAAAAATGCATGGTCCTAAGGTTTTAAATAACAAGCTTCATCAAAGTCTACTGTGTGCTCCAATTTATATTGCTTAGGGTCATCCTCAAAGAGAGTATCTGAACACCTTTCAAGTTCATCTACAATGGCATCTCAAAAACCATGGGGTTGAATAACCAGCGTGGAAGGGAAACCTATAAAGGGTTGAGGGATTTGGAGCCAGAGATGGGACTTAGATTCTCCCGAGCTAAGACTTCATTCTCTGGATGAAAATAATAAGGGGTTATTATAAATACCATCATCCCTCCATGAAAAATCTGCAGCAGGTTGTTCTACAGAAACAATGTAATAATCATCACTATACTCATCATATTTAAGTTTAACAGATACATCAGGAGGGTCATCAGTCAGAAAAATGCTCAGGACATCAACTGTGGATCTCTCAAGCAAAGGTAACTCTGTTACTATCTCTGGCATACTGTTTATTTCAGAATCACACTCCTGCAAATCACAGTCTAAAGAATTCTCGAACATCAAACTTTCTTCAGGATCATTAAACATGGCAACCATATCTTTTTCCCAAAACAAAATAGAGTCTAAAAGCTTATATCTTGGCAGGAAATCATCATCATAAATAGGTTCACTAACTTCCTATAAAGTTCCATCAAACACATGACTGTCATCATTTAAAAACAAATTTACATTTTCAGAAATGGAAGAAGTTTGACACTCATATCTGGGACTATGTGAAAGATGCAAATCTGTGTGAATAGGGGCTGCAACATAGCTATGCATGAGAATATCTATTTCTTTTTTAGTTAAAGAAGGAGGTGGTATGTGTAACTTTTGGATCAAGCAACCATATTTCTCTTCTGCAGGTTGACCATGATGTTGAATATCTTCTTCTTGAATATGATCACAAGAGCTATCATATCCTGTTTCTTTATCAACCAACTCTTCGTCATGCTGGTCATCTTCATCCACTTGAGAAATTTCTATTGTTTCTTCTTCCTCTTCAAGAGGATTTGTTTGATCTTTTGGTGTTATGAATTCTATATTAAAACAATATTCAAAAAGGATTTTAGCTGAATATATCCTCTTACAGTGTTGATGAAAAATTGTGTGAAAATATTTCAATGAAGGAATACTGGAATGGGGTAAAGATTTATACCAGAGCCTAGCATCCCTTTCCAATGAAAACATAAACAGATTCATGAGGACATCTTCATGATGTACATTTAATTTATCCATGAGCTTGTGGAATTCAAACAAGTGTTGAGCACGATTGTCGTCCACATATCCTCCAAATTTAGGAAGGAGATCTTCCCAAATTTTAATGTCTGGAACAGTGTTTGGAAAACCATAAACATTTTTAAAGTCCAGAGGAGCAAACCTTGCAGCAATCCAAGTATCAAACGAGTTCGACATTTTGAGACCAGTGGAGTCTCCAGTGAATCATATAGAGTCTTTGAACCAAGGAGTCGCCAGGTGAGTGATCACAACCAATTGAATGCTTATCCCTTGTTCAGCATCAAGATTTAGGTATGAACTTTATCGTATCCTAGGGAAGATAAATTTGTCCTCCGTTCCCAAAAAATGGCACCAGAAAATGTTGTCGCAAGATTTGGTTATAGGTTGTAATAGAGCCAAGCCTTAGCACATTTTAAAAGAAATAAATTTTGTTGATTGATCAGTCATAGGAGGCTTCTAGAACTAGGTATGAAACAAACCTTTCAATCACTTATAGATCAGAAACGAAGAGGCATGACCTCGTCTGCTAAATTCATTTCAAAATCATGAGGATGGATAGAAGATAGGGGATGAACAAAACTGAAAGAAAAAGCCAGGTATCTAATTCTGATAAATTTGGTCTTCCTTTCAATAGAAGAAATAACACCAAATTTCAAATATCTGAACACAAGTCTTGTCTCACTCATAGCAAGATAGAGGAAAAGATACGAACAAATAAAACTTGTAAATAAGGCAAAACAATGAAGATGCAGGTCTTGTTCTACTCACACCAAAATAGAGGGAAAAATGCACTTTAAGGAATGCTTTAAATTAGTTGCAACAGAAGTATCACTGAATTGTAACCATTGCAAGCTGAATTAATGAATGGAAGGAAGAAAGAGAAGTAATGAAAACTTCAGAAACAATAACATAGGAAGAAGACAGAGTTAGACAGTGAAAAGGTGTAGAATCTCTTGACATTCTGTTCTATATTTGCTGAAAAGGAATGCATTACAAACCTAGCCTCCAAAAGGCTCTCGGGTTGTTCCCCCCCTTTATTCTTAAAAAAGATACAATAATATAAGTCTTCTGCCCCCTTTCGAATAACTGAAAAATGATTTGGATTACAAAGAAATTCCTCTAGAAATGAATAGGTATCTCATGTATGTATTGAGGTCAAAATCCTCCCTAGGAGTTCAAATTTCCTCCCAAAATATAACAACAGTTACCATCAATTTCAGAAACCTTCTACCATAGAAAAATGGTCCAAACTGCCAAAACTTGGGGCTGCGGTTATGGTTCTGTATCTCTCAAATCGTGATAGATTTGTATAAACTGAAAGAGTCTTTTGTGATTCTATTTATTATGAGAAAAAACCTCTCTCAGTTCCCTGAGATACATTTTCATTTGCCCTAGATTGGCAGTTTACAAACATGAGTCAAAACAGGAAAATATGAGATATGAAAATTATGTCTCGGAGATGGATTCGATTCTCCCAATCTGTGACTCCCGTAGGAAAAATGAGAGAGGATATTGATCTTTGATGTGTTAGGAAAAAAATTGTTCGACCGTTTCTCAAAATGATACTCCAGTCGCTCAGACACATCATTTGAAAATAATGACTCAGCACAGTATAAAACGCCACATTTTTGAAAACGAACCTCATCTTTCGGGCAACTTTTGACTATGTTTCCAAGCTCCAAATGAAATTATGAAGACACCACTGCAAATATTGGGATATTTATATGTCTATCGACTATTCAAACGTGGAAAATGGCCTCTCCAAGGATGAGAAAACTGGTTTTTTTCCAAGGCAGTTTATCACTAGAGAAAACCTACGATTTCGGTGGCTAACAGGCCGAAAACAAGGGTATCTTAATTGCCGAAAGTCCTAGATTTTGGCGGCTAACTGTGCAATTTCAGAGCATCGTAAGCCACTAAAAGTCTGAAAACCCTGATTTCAGCTTTTGGGTTTCGGGGAAACAGAGCAATGGTCAAAATCTTTATGTCGGCCAAACCCCTGACTGCCGAAACCCTAAAATGATGACGTGACATTTATGTGAGGCCCTATTATAGCGATTTTATGTTGTTTATTGCATTCTTTTCCTGCCTACTTGTGAGCTCTTCCTCCATGTGTCTTGATGCATGGAGCTTGAATGCTTGGTCTCGGCCAATACACTTTCGACAGCTAAGGGCATATGAAGCTTGAGATTTAAGCTATCGAAAGTCTGCACTTTCGGTAGCTAAACAGTATAAATTTTTTCCTCCTAAGCTACCGAAAGACAAAATTTAAATATTTGTTCCAACACCTCCCAAAGAGGATACACATGGTTGGAATCCAGTTAGGACATATTCCAACTCTAAAGAACAACGATTTCAATCTTGGAAACTGGAAGAACTATGCGATGCTCACACTGCATTGGTATTTGATGAAGATGACTGGGAAGAAGCCACGCATAGTCTACCAGCCATGGATAAAGGAGCTCGGGCAGTCAACGATCCTAAATGTAATGAATATCCCCCACTTTGGTCGACATCAGGAGGTTAACTCTTGCGTTAAAATCCTCCTATCATGCTACCATGGAGGGTATCTATGGCTTGGTAGGTGCGTGACTGTGGATCTGACGCTGATCCATCTCATTACAAGACTGAGCATGTAGGGACCAAACCCTCAACAGTTATACCCAGGGAAGACTTCCGATCGTTCCCTGGCTCATCGCATAAATGAAGACTATGGTGATGTAGAAAAGGGAATATGAGGCTACAAGGTAGACTCCATCCAAGATGGCTCAGTGCACCTAGCTTGTCAGCTTATAGCGGGCAAGCTTGTCAAATTGAACCGTCCGACGCAAGTCACTAGATTTGTGGTAGACCTCGCAGGGAAGTGCTTAGAAGGAATGCAAATGAAATTTGTGAGTTACCTCGTCATTGAGCTGAAGAAGGACTGTCGTGAAGCGCAATATCAGGGTTATGAGTTTCATTTTAGTTGGATACTGGTATTGATCGCATCTGTCGCCTGGAAAATACTAGAAGGAGCAGCCTTCCTGGAAGTTGAGCCATCAGTTTCATTGGCCGCGAGGTTCTCCACCTTGTGGTACATGAATGATATGGCAAAGCAGTGGCATTCGAACCTTGTATTCCATGCTTACTACCTACAAATTAAGCGTGTTATTGAAGCATCCCCCCGAATGACCCTGAATACAGTGCACCACTATAGGCTACTAGCAAAGTTCCATGCAGATCGACACTTTATCTACATCATTGCGTGTAGGGATGAAAGTAAGGAGGATCTGAAGTCTTACTATAAGCTGACTGACGAAGATATGGAGGAGATAACCAAAGAATGGCTAGCATAATTCCTTGTACCAGTGGAAGATGCAGAACTCTCCGACCCCGACATCATCGGAAGTCCCTTGGTTACCTGGGTCGAACATCATGGACAAAAGAAAAAGAAGAAAAAGGAGGAAGTCCAGAGCATAGAAAGTGATGAGGAGGACAATGCATCGGAGGAAAGTAGGCCTAAATCACCCGTGGGAGGAGGAGGAGATGAAGTGAACCAAGAGGAAGGAGGGGAAGAAGGAGACAAACAAGAAAAAGGTGAAGTTACACCACCAAAGGATCCACTTACCGAGGCTAGAACATCGAAGAAAAGGAAGGTTTCTCCATAGAAACCCTCAGCAAGAAAGAATACCCAAGCCAATAAGCCTCAGTCAAAGAATGTGCTCACAATGGACGATGTCGATCTCATCATCACTGCCGTGGGAGACGCTTCAGAGGATATCTTTCAAAGACATGGCATGAAGCAGGAAACACTGTATGAAAGAATCGAGAAGGAGTTGCAGGAGATACAACAAGCCATCTATTCAAGCCGTGCAATACCTACTGCGCCTTCATCATCAGAAAGTGCAGAATTGGGGGATGAGCCCACCCAATTACGAATATTAGTAGATGAAACAAGGGCTCGAATTCAGCGAGCCCACAAAGAGAAGGAGCAGGCTACATAAGCCTTGAAGAAAGAAAAGGAGGAGGTCTTAGAGCAACTTCTAGTTGCATAGAAGGAGAAACATGAAACTTGGGCAATGTTCGAGGAGGACAAAGCAATGATGTAGAAAGAAAAAGACTAGATGCTCACAGAGCAGACTGAAGTCAAGGAGGCAGTGACTAAAGTACTTCGCTTTGTTCCAGGATTGACACAGTAGGGAAATGAATCAATCAAAGCCTAGGTTTGGAAGCTTGCTGAGGGGATCCAACAGCTTCAAGAAAGAGTAACGGAGTTAGAGCTCCAAGTAGTGTTGAGCACTCCACAAGAAGTGCACGATCAGAGGGAAGAAAATGCCAAGAGTGCAATAGAAATAATCAAGGCACTCACCTCAGAGTGTAAGAAACCGAGTGATTGAAGTGCGAAGACCTATGAATGCCTTGCAAAATATCCAGAGCTGAGGAAATTGGAAGAACAGCTCCAGGAGGTGAAACAACAGGTGTCCACCATGAAAGAATAGATGAAGCTGCTTACTTCAGTTGAGAAGATGAAAAGATCACATGAACAACGCACAATTCAACAACATATTATTGTTATCCAGAGAAAAGTCATGGAAGTGACACAGAGACTACAGCCGGTGCAGGACAAAGCCTGCACGATTTTTGAAGAGATTGAAGGATAAGGCTCATAGCTAGACCAACTGGTTGCGACAGTGGAAGAATGCCTAGAAGGGACTGTTACTGAGCAAGTGATTCAGGAGTTAGCCGAGAAGGAAGATCTGGCGAAGCACCAAGTCGAGGCCACTTGATATAAGCTTGAGGCATTTGAAGCAGCGTTACCTAGATCTGAGTGACTTGGGATGAGTCACAGGTGAGTGTTGGGGGCTTGATGGCCCTCGACCAAGTTTTGAGGAAACATTGGTCATGTTTGATCATTTATGGGACTTCGATAGGATGGTCAAATATGGAGCGCCCAGGCAGAGTGGAGATCGCGGGATCTCACCTATTTTGTGGACTTTTTGGCTTTTAGGGTTTATGTAATGGGTTAAGGGATGTCGGGCCATGGGTTTACCCATGTTTAGGCCTCTTTATAATGTATAAATAAGTAGCTAAGCGATGTAATAAGTACTACTAGTTATTAATTGGCTTAGTGCATGACTAGTTAGGCTTTGTGCAAAGAGTATGTTAAGGCTTGCAGAGCTAAGTGCAAGTGTTTTGTAAGTGGCCTTGTGCACATATGTTGTATGTACGGATTTGTGCTATTGAGGAGTTGGCTCTGTGCCTTGACCTGATTTTGGGAAGGTGGATCTAGTGCGATGTACGCATATCACCTGTCTAGTGCGAAGCTCGGCTCTATGGCTTTGTGCACAGGAGAAGAAGAATGCAAGGAGCTTGAAGACTAATAAAGAAGGAGAAGAAGTTGGTGGATGTATCCCCACACTGGGGTGAACCACGTATAACTTGTGTTGATGTTCTTTGTGCGATGTTGTTGATGATGGTTATGTGTTTATCTGCTTAGTGCATTGTTCTGTATATATGTTAGATAGATATATGGATGCTTAGTTCTTTGTTGATGTTGAATGAATGTTATATCTGAGCTAATGTTATGTGCTAAGTATATGAAAGTACTTAATCTTGGTTGTTACTATGCTGATCTGTAGTTAGGGTTTAATCTGCTATGTGAATGTGACTCATGTACTAATGTATATTGTTATCTGAGTGTTCTGCGGAGTATTAGAACCACATATATGTGTCCCAGCCTGGTTGCAAACACCTGTGTCCTACAAACCCCCCTTCTCCTACCTTGGGTGAGACTACATCTACTTCGCAGGTGTTGCCGAAAGGGTCGTTAGTTAGGGTTTTGTTGGTGCATTGTTGAAGCGTTGAACCCTGGGTCTGCCCCTATGCCAACAACATTTGATCATGCTCCAATTATTCTACAACTGGATATTGGCCTTTCGTCGATAGCTCATCCATTTAAGTTCAATCATGTTTGGTTACTGGATGATTCTTTTGCAACATTAGCTAGTGAAGTTTGGTATCCCTTCTTAAAAAACGAGAAAAATTATGGTTGAAATAAAAAATTATTTGGGAACAAGAATATTTAAAAAATTTGGAAGCTGATCTGGAACTGCTCTATGTTCAGAAATTTAAAGGATTTCTTAATGATGATTTTGATCATCATTTGATGTTATTGGATGTGGAGTGCAACAAATTTCTATTGGCAGAAGAAGAACATTGGAGGAAAAAGAGTAGGGTTATCTGGATTAAGGGTGGAGACAATAATACAAAAAAAATTCGCAGACTTGCAAGCTATAGGAGGAATAAAAAACACCTATGGGACATCAATGATGAAGATGGCCGAGTTCATTCAGGTCAGGATGCTATTAAATATGAATCGGTTTCCTACTTTAAATATTTTTATCAAGACATGGGCCAGTTTAATTTGTGTGATTAGTTGGATACTGTTCGCTTGTATCCAAAGCTTGTAATGGAGGATGCAGTCATCACTCTTGAAAATCCCTGCAAACTTGAGGAAATTTCAGATGTTCTTAAAGGTTTGCCAAGGATAAAAGTTTAGGCCCTAATGGGTGGACTGTAGAATTCTTCCTTCACTTATTTGATATGGCTGGTCCATGTTTACTTGTTGTGGTGGAGGAAACCAGAATTCGTGGCGAAGTTTTCCGACTGATTAATTCTACCTTCATAGCTTCGATTCCAAAAACCAATCATCTTACTTCCTTCTCTGACTTTCGCCCTATATCTCTATGCAATTTATGTTATAATATTATTACAAAGGTGATAGCGAGGAGAATCAAACCAATTCTCTATCGAAGCTTGTTTGAAGAACAGTTGGGTTTCCTCAAGGGTAGGCAGATTCTAGATGCTATAGGGAGAACACAAGAGTGCCTTCACAATATTAAGGAAAAAACACTTCAAGCTATCATTTCGAAGCTGGATTAAAAAAATTCTTATGATTGCACTAACTGGGATTATTTAAGGCTTATGCTTATTCATTGTGGATTTGGACATCTTATGACAAATTAGATTGTGGGATGTGTTTCCTCAACAACATATGCCATTCTGATCAATGGGGAGCCCACAAAATTTTTATATAGTGGCAAAGGATTGCGATAGGGTTTCCCACTATCTCCTCTTTTTTTTTATTTTAGTGATGGAGGGTTTGAATCTCTCTCTTAAAAAAAGTCAATCTGAAGGGAAGTTGACTGGAATAAAGGTTTCTAGGATGGTTAAGATTCTCCATCTACTCTTTGTGGATGATGTGCTTATTTTGTCCAAAGCTTCTTTTTCTGAATGGTAGGAAATCCACACACTCTTAAATGACTTTTGTGGTGCAACTGGATTGACGATCAATATTAATAAATCCACCTTTTTACATTATGGAGTCCAACAAGTTCTTCTAGATGAGTTGAAATCATTGTTTCATTTTATATTTCTGAGTCTGTTGGTTGGGTTTAATTATGTGGGTTTATATTCAAATCTGAATAGTTACAAGATGGAGGATTGGCAGTGGCTATTGTTGAAATATGAGAATCGTATTCGCCACTGGTGCAATTGTTTTCTTTCCTTGGGAGGAAGATTTTTTTTGATTAAAGTGGTGCTTGAAAGCCAACCGGTTTATTGGATGGCCTTGGCACACATCCCGACCTCAGTTGTGAACAAGATTCATAAATTGGTTTTCTCCTTTCTCCAATTTGGAAACAAACAAGCTTCTACCTTTCACTTGTGCAATTTGGAAAGCTTCTACCTTTCACTTGTGCAATTGGGAGACTATCTCAAAACCCAAGGTGTTTGATGGATGGGGACTGAGAAACATCTAATGCTTTTCAAGGGCTTTGGCTGCAAAATATTTGTGGATTGGATTGATGCATCCAGGTATCTAGTAGAGGGTTTTAAAAGACAAATACTTTCCCCACATCTCTATGTCGACTTGGCTGTTCTCAGCTTCACCAGTCTCATCTTTTGGCTCCCAAAGTTGGAAAAACCTTCTGAACTCTTTACCTTTGATTGTGCACTAGCTCGCTTGGAAACCAGGTGCAGGTGATTCCATTATTGTTGGAAAGGATTTAAGTTTGGGAATGGGGAAGGATTCCATAATAACTGTTGAGTTGATTACTTGTTTAAATAGAAAAAATGTGTATTTTCTATTTCAAGCTAGTTGTGCTCCTATGCAGGGGTCGATATTCTCCAATTGGCTTGTCAGTACAGAATTGGGTTTGGAAGGTGACTACGCTTCTGCTTGGGACCAGTACAGGGCGAGCTTGATCAGAGCTGGTATTTCTATTTTTGACAGACAAGATGAGTTAAGATGGACTGGTGGTGATAGTTATGGAATGATAACAACTAAAAATGTTTACAATGCTCTTGCATCCAAGATGTGGAAAAACAAAATACGAGGATGGAGGAGAAATTTGTGGGGATGGGATTTCCCACAAAAGATTAAACTATTTGCCTGGCTTCTCATTGAAGACAAATTACTTACATGGAATAACCTTAAAAAGAGAGGTTGGTTTGGGCTAGGATTCTGTCATCTTTGCAAATCGAATGGGGAATTTGTAACTCATCTTTTTGCTTATTTCCCTTTCACACACAATGTATAGAAAAAGGTCAAATAGGAACACAAGCTTTCTACAGGGTGGACATGAACTTCATTGAAGGAATGTTTTGCAAATTGGGATTTCCAGAATCATAGTCTTTCATCACTGTCATCTTTCATATGTTGTTTCATTTGGCTCGAAACGAACTTGGCTATTTTTGAGTCAAGGAAACCATCTCTCGAGAAGGTTTCTTTTCTTTCCTTAGGTGCAGTGAGAAGCCACAAGCCAGAGGAAATTAAGAACTATATTAGACATCCAGTCCACACTTTACCAATTAATAGAATCATAGGATGGTTTGATGGGGCTGCTCAAAAAAATGGGGAACAAAGCGGTGCAGGTGGAGTCATCAAAATAAATGATCATTCAGTCTACAAGTGGACTCTTAACTATGGCGGAGGAACAAATACAAGAGCATAAATTTTGGGTGTTTGGGCTTCTCTAACCTTGGCTCATAGACTCTCTATCACTGAATTTCATGTCATTGGGGATTCAAAAATAGTAATTGATTGTCTTAATGAAAAAGGATCTCTACAGGAAATCTCAATTGACTGTTGGAAGGACAGGATAAAGGAACTCTTCAAGTTTTTTTCAGCTATTACATTTTCGCATGTATACAGAGAAGAGAATCAAGAGGCTGATTTTTTTATCAAAAAAGGCCCTCACTGCGCGCCCAGGATCCATAACATACAATCAATGGGTAGATGGTCAAGAGGGACCAAGGCTATTTTTAAAGATGTACTAGAGGAAATTCTAGTGGGCTGTAGATGTGTGAAGACTTGTATGAAGGTTGTCTTTTTTATGCATTTTTGGTATGTATGTAAGACAAACATCTTTTTGTAACAGTTTTGTCAATGCTTGGGCAGTCTATCAAGAAAGTGTTTGAAGGGATTTTTGATGTGCTATGTAGCTTCTCCGATATGGTTAGAGATGATTACTCAAGGAGAGTAATATGGCTGTAATGATTTTGATATTATGAATAGATTATATATCTTAATATAATGCACAATTTTCAGTGGAAAAAAGAAAAAAAAAGGTGGAATACAAATTGTATCATGCTTTCCATTTTTGGGGATCCCTCATTTTTGCATTTTTTCAAAAGATTGGTTGTAATTCTTTTTAGAATCCCTAGCATTTGCATTTTTTTGAAAAATTTAATGTTTTAATGATGTAGAAAAGGATATTATAAGTGCTATTATTTTTTTTGTATTTATTTAGTTTTTTTTTCCTTTTTAAATAGTTTGTGATTGTTGTGCAACTTTTTTGTGTTCTTTGTGCATTATTATTATTTTCTTTTACTTTGTTTTTGCATCTAGGTGGTGTATTTGTTTTGATGTAAATAAGGACACAATAATGACATCAAAAAGGTTGAAAAAAAGATCACACATCCCACTCCAAGGTTGTGTTCCCATTTCAAGTTCATGCATCCAATTTCCAAGGTTGTGTTCCCATTTCAAGTTCATGCATCCAATTTCCAAGGTTGTGTATCCTATTTACATTGTATTTGTGTACTAGGATTTGAACATGTGACTTATAGTTACTAGATTAGTTGACACAAAAGATGAAAATGATGCCAAAATGGATGCACAAGGATGCAATGGAGATGGTAAATATTAAAAAGAGATATAAAATTGGATGTAAAAATATTATGCAAAAGTGGACAAAGAAAGAAGATGTCAAATGATTATCATGGAATATGACACAAGTAAAGACATTATAAAATTGTATTGTAGTGATTGGGGGAGAAGGTCTTACTTTTCTTCCTTAGGCTCAACCATATTAAAATCCATACAAATAAAGTAGCTGACCTATAAACGTTTTTTTCATGTAGTGCCAAAAGGTCAACCTTTCCACTAAATCATTCTAAGCATAAATATTGGCAATGTCTAACTTGGGATCATCTAAATGCATCATAACTAATAACTCTCGATCAGGTTGGTTCTCGTATATATGAATAAAAAACAAAATTAGATTCTAACAACATTATTATGCCTCTCCTCAAATGGGATGCCACTATGTTGGCAAAGTGAAAGGGGCCCATGTGGAGCTTGCATGCAATCCCACATGAGCCACTTCATGTTATCGATCATACAAGGTATAGGGGGTAGTACCCCAAAACTCATGACCAAACCATCATATCTCATCCATTGCACACGAATTTTGTTCATGATGGAACTGCCATTGGGTAACATCATTAAAAGAGTGTCCAAGGAACAAATTGAGGAAGAATACAAGGGATGTATCTTTGGTATTTGGTTCTAAAGAACCAAAGATACAAATATTTTCAAGTTACATTGGTTTAACAAAGATTTTATTACCCAAGTGGTGGAGGAGAGGGTCCTACAACAATAGGCTATTCTCCACAAGTTGGACCTCATGGTTAGAAAATTTGAAGCGGTTGTCAAATAAGTATTTGATATCAACATCATAGTCTCTAATCCCTAAGTAAGTGACAATGACAACATAATAGTTCTTGAGGAGACTCCTAGATCAACATGTACATCTTCCAATTCAATCCCAATAGAGGAGGATCTCCTGCTAGTAGAATAAACATAGAAAGAGTTGCCACAAACATCCAATTTAACCAAGTTTCCCAGGATAATACAAGTATGTCTCGTGTATTGTCTATCCTAGTAAATTTACAACATATGATAGCTATAAGGGTTTTGTTTTGAAAAATCAAACATTGACAATAATTTTTTACTTACTGTGGCCTGGTTTCCCTAGTGGAAAACCACATGCATACATGGTTGTAATATTCTCTATATGATATTAATATAAAAACTTTCTAGTTTGTATAAAAAAAACATTATTATGCCTCATTTTCCTTGATCATGCATAAAAATTGGGTTGTCAATCCTAATCGAATAAAACTAAGGGAAATATTAAGAAAGTATATACTGACCTTAACTTATGTGATCATGAGCTAGACTCGAGATATTTCACCCCAATGTAAAGTAGGTCACACATTTAATTATCTTGATCCCCATGGGGCAAGACACACTAAGTCTATATGACCCACTTTACACTGAGTACTATCATATAAATGAGAGGAAGTGAAAAAGAATTTCCTAAAAATCTATTTCCAAGAAAAAGTTAAAATGGCTTAAAAATTATATAATTTTAATTTTACAAATTTTAAAAGTTGATGTTAAATCATCTTCTCCTTTATTTAGAAGGAAAAAGTAATTCCATAAGTGTATAATTACAATTTTCTATAGATTTTTTTTCTTCTAATTTAATTATTTATATATAAAATATATAGTATATAAAAAAAATCTAGATAACAATTGTCCCTATAATAATTTAGAACAAGATATTTATAGTTTGAAAAATGAAGGTAATATCCTCCTGCTAGGAGACTTTAATGCTAGGACTGCAGCTAAACAAGCTACTGTTTTAAGTAATGACTCCAACCATAATCCTTTATGGCTAGATGAGGACCTTGTTTTATCTAATAGCTACAAAAGAAGATTTGAAGACCTAATTGAGAATTTGTTTGGTACTAAGTT
>JZKD02S2195588.1:408345-444423 GCA_000966675.3 Picea glauca
AGAGTTGTTGTGCCCGATCCCTATGTTTAGTGCGTCCAACTCTTCTCCATGTGGGTAACGATTAGACACGACATATTTCTCTCATATCTGGTCAGCCACTCAACTATTGGGACAAATTTTTGGCATATTTTCTTCTAAATGATCATGATAAGGCATACTTCCACCATTCAACCATCTGAATGCTTTCCTATCACTATCCCATTTCCTTCTTTTTTCTTTATACAACACAACCCATGGCTTATTTTCCTCCACATTGTAAAGAACAAATTTATTGATGACATCAATTTCTAAATTCGTTGATGTATACAAGAATTCAATATGAATAGTATGAGATAAAATATATATTATGAACTTTAGTATAAACAATTGCTCTATACAAATTTGACAAAATATAAGTGACTTACACTTTATCATGCACCTTTTATCATTCATTTGGAGTACCTCCCCTTCCCTTTTGTCCTTATCTCGTTGGTCGTCCTAAATCATTGCCTCTGATGTGTCATCAATTTTCTTGTTATACTCACTAGAATAATAAAATGACTCATACCAAGTACCCCTTTTCCATAGAGCCCTCTGGTTTTTCCTTTTGTCGAACAAACCCCTTCAATTTTTTCATGTACATCTCTAAGAAGAACATCCAACAACATCAAAGAACCCCAACTAATTCAACCTCATCAGGTAGGTGAATTAGAAGATGTACTGGAAAGCCCCTAAAACTCGTGGGTGGTTCCTTCTTAAACATACAAACAATCTCAACTAGCTCTCAATGCCACCATGGAATGCTAGCCATATGAATCTCCTTTGATGTGATCCAATGTACAAATACATATGATTTCGATATGGAATATCACAAGTCTTGAGGGAATTCATGGTTCACACAACCACACACAAGCAAAGGATAATGAAACTACAAAATAGACACACACATCATTAATTTCCATAAAATTGTGAGTGCATAGTATATTTTTACTGACAATATAGAAGAAGAATCATGTATTCAACATAAATACCCTTAGAAGGTGATGCAGGAGCATCTCTCATGTCAAGCGAGCCAACGCAGAATGCAAGTGGACAGCTGGACAAGCCATCACAAATTTTGAAAACACCTTGAAACTATTGCACGAACATTTATGTGATAATTTAATGAAGTGCACTTTGTATATTGTAACCGGACCTTGAGTGGATAGCTCTTGTCCTTAAGTAGATAGACGACATTTAAGGAAGTTAATGCAGGTAGATAGGATTTTTAATTCTAGATTAGACAGTTTTAGGAGCTGGAGGGAAAACTGATATAGACACCCTCATTGTGTCATTGTAACATAAGTCTAAGCATAGAATAGAGGAGGGAGAGAAGCAGCGAACTGTAGAAGAACACCCATGTACAGATCTTGAATTAATAGAAGAAATTGATTCAGATTCATGGCTTTTGTGTTATTCTCTATGTATGTGTGTTGAATGCTATGCTCATGAGTGTTTGTTTTTCCTGTTATACATTTGCTTTGATATGATGTGTATATGATTTCATGTCTGAAATGAAGTCTAAGAGGATAATGGAATGAGTTTCAATTGTTTCTCAATCTGAGCCAGGGTTCCTGCAAGGAGTGCAGTTGAAGTCGTCCACAAGGAGTGCGTTGACACAAGGCTTAGGTTGTTTAGTTTTTGTCCTCATTCATCCCCAGGTGCAGTTGGGTATAGAATCTGTGCAAGGAAGTGCGCAGGACAAGTGAGGTTCAGGGCTGTGAACCTGAGCGTCAGCTGAAAGACTGCTGTTGCAGGAGTGCGCAGAGTCGAAGGGATTTCATCACTTAAAACATGTTGAAGGGTGGTGCAAGGAGTGCGCGCAAGGAGTCTTTTCTAATGCTCAGAGTCATAGTCAAGCTCAAGAAGGATAGGCCTTTGAATTTGTTGGAAGACACTTAGATGAGTTGTTCCCTAAGGTTAGAAAGAAGCATCGTGAGTTACGCACAGGTGAACGAGTTCCGTGGAGAGGAATACTTCGTCATCTCGTGAATGGCATAGGGAAGAAACAGACGGTTGGCATTCCTCGAGGAGAATTCATGAAAATACATGGGCCGTCGGATCTTGCAGAGGTGCAAGGGGGATACGATGTCATATTCCCTGGGAGGTTTAAAAGCTCAGGAGGGGACCATAGCTATGGATCTCAGGGTAGACACGCATCAGGAGATGAGAGAGGAGTCAGGGTTTGGCACTTCGTGAATCTCGGGAAAAAAGAAAACGTTGCATCAGGAATCGCAATCTCACGATGTCTGAAAAGGCGACAAGGGGGTAGTGACGTGGAAGAGACAACCCTCACGTGCATTGAGGATCAGTGCTTCGTGATTCCTGGGAACCATAGCAGCGGGAATCGTGAAACTCCAAAACGCGATTTCCCGACGGATAAAAGAGTGGGCCACATAGAAGTCAGTGTGGAGGACAGGTGGCATACCATATCGAGATTCAAGAAAAGGTAAGTCCCGAAACCATTGGCATTAGGATTCGCGATCTCGCGAAGTCTGATTTCTCGATCTTCAAGGGAGATCCATTGGAGAATTTCTGTGGGTGTGGAGAATTCTTGATAGGGAATTAGAAGAGCTTTAAGTTCTTCGGGCCGAGTACATAAGAAGATCATGTGAGTGGGCGTGCACTGAGGAGCACAGCTGCGTTAGAGTGGTATAAAAGCTCAAAGATTTCTTTGCTTTCTGTAGCAGAGAAGAAGAGAATTCACCATGCCGCCCAGGAGAAGGGATGCACAGTCACCTGATCCAGAGGATAGGGAAATGCCACGACGAAGAGGCAGGAAGATGGTAGATCCATCCATAGAGAGACAAATGTGTGATCTACGAGCTAGACTCGAATATATGGAGACAGTGAAAAGACGCACAACCAATGCAGGGGATCTGAGTGATTCCAAAAATGAAGTTGAAGCTGAATGTGAAGAAGAAGTTGTAGCCGAGGATGTAGCCAATGAATTTCTAATAAAAGCTATTGCACGGATGGGTGCGAAGGCAAAGATGGACATTCCAGTTTATGAAGGGAATCTGGATGCGGAAGAGCTTCTAGAATGGATCAGAGCTCTTGAAACGTACTTCGATTATGAAGATGTCAAAGAGGATAAGAAAGTTAGGCATGCTATCACGAGATTGAAGGGACAGACAACATTATGGTGGGATGAGCTACAAGCAGATAGACGCTGCAAAGGCAAGCAGAAAATTAAGAGTTGGGATCGAATGATTGCAAAGATGAAGGAAAAGTTCATCCCCAAAGATTATCAAATCACTCTGTTTAGGAGGATGTAGAACCTGAGACAGAAGCTGATGAAAGTGAAAGAATACACGGAGGAATTCTATCGACTGAACATTAGGGCAGGTCATCGGGAGAGTGATGATGAGAAATTTGCTAGGTATATGAATGACCTGAGGTACGATATCCAAGACGATATGAGTATGGCAACCATCCGAACGGTGGAGGATGCCTACCAAATGGCCTTAAAGGCTGAAGAGAAGATGATCCATAAGAAAGGTCAAAGGGGCCGAGGCAGAAGCCAACCCAGAGGCAAGTCAATTGCCCAGGAAAAAACTTAGAATCCCAAGGAGGAATGGAAGAAACCTCAGGGTAAGGTTGAAAAAGGTGGGACCTCATAGAGAGGGCCATATGTTGAACAACGAGGATAACATACAGAGTAGAGAGGAGGATACGCTGATAATAACATGTTTCCACATACCAAAGGTAGAGGAAGAGGAAGAGGTGGAGTAATCACATGTTTCACGTGTGGGAAAAATGGGCGCAGGTCATTCGAATGTCTAGAGAAAAAGAAGGACATTTGAGAAGCTCACATCACCGAGGCGCAGAGGAGAGATGTTGAAGCAGAAGATGCTGAAGGTAGAAGGTCATTGATGATGCGTAAAGTTCTCTTAACACCCGAGAAGAAGGTGGAGGACTCAACCCAAAGGGCCAGGCTTTTCAGAACTGCTTGCAAAACCAAGGACATGGTATGCAAGGTTATCGTGGACAGCGGTAGCACGGATAATCTCGTTTCTACAGAGATGGTGGAGAAGATGGAGCTGGAGACAACTGATCACCCAAGCCCATACAGAGTTTCGTGGCTACAAAAAGGACACCAGGTAACTGTCACAAAAAAATGCTTGGTTGAATTCAAGATAGGAGGGTATAATGATAAGATTCTGTGTGATGTCATTCCAATGGATGTCTGTCATTTATTGCTGAGTAGACCATGGAAATATGACAGAAATGTGATTCATGATGGGAGAATGAACACATACACCCTAGAGAAAAATGGGAGGACACACATGTTTCTTCCGATAAAGGATAAGGAGGTGAAGCCGGAAGTAAGAAACACAATACTTCTCATGAGTGGGAAGAAACTTCTTACGGAGGTGAAAAAGAAAGAAGATACACAATTCTTTGTGGTCAGGAAACTGAGGATTGTTCTGACTAGTACAAGAGTGGATGATCTACCAGAGGAAATTCAGGAACTACTGGAAGAGTTTGTTGATATCATAGTGGACGAATTACCTTGTTTGTTGCCACCAATGAGGAGTCTGATTCATCATATAGACCTCATACCAGGAGCTAGTTTTTCGAATAAATATGCGTATAGGTTGATGCCACAAGAAAATGAAGAGGTCAAGAAGCAGGTCCAGGAGCTGCTAGACAAAGGATTGGTCAGGGAAAGTTTGAGCCCGTGTGCCGTTCCAACGGTACTCAGTCCAAAAAAAGATGGAGGTTGGAGAATGTGTACCGACTCAAGGGCCATCAACAAGATAACCATTAGGTATAGGTTTCCATTGCAGAGAAAAATACTTTTCAAATATTGATTTGAAAAGCGGATATCACTAGATTCGCATGAGAGAAGGTGATGAATGGAAGACAACATTCAAGACAAATGAAGGTTTGTATGAATGGCTTGTTATGCCGTTTGGCTTGACGAATGTGCCGAGTACATTTATGAGGTTGATGAATGAAGTCCTAAGGGAATTCATCAGGAAATTTGTCATCGTGTATCTGGATGACATACTGGTTTTCAGTAAAACAATAGCGGAGCATTTGAAGCATTTGGCTACAGTGATGCGGAAGTTACAGCAGGAGAAGTTGTTGATTAATATGAAGAAGTCCTCATTCATGAAGACATAACTCATCTATTTGGGATTTGTTATTTCGGTAAATGAGTTGAGGATGGATCCGGATAAGGTGGAAGTGATCAAGAATTGGCCATCACTGAGGAATGTATTCGAGGTGAGAATTTTTCATGGTTTGGCTAGTTTCTACCGAAAATTCATCAGGAATTTCAGTGGAATTAGCGCAGCGATGATGGATACAGTGAAGAAGTGGCATAAGTCTTTTCACTGGACAGAAGAAGCTGAAAAGAGTTTCAATCTGTTGAAAAGGAAGATCACGGAACAACCGGTTTTGGTGTTGCCGGATTTCCAGAAAACATTTCAGGTGAAATGCAATGCAAGCAGATTTGCAACCGGGGCAGTCTTGAGTCAAGAAGACAGGTCGATAGCATATTTCAGCGAGAAGCTGAATGAAGAGAAATTGAAATACTCCATGTATGATAAGGAGTTTTATGCTATCATACATGCATTAAAGAAATGGAGGCATTACTTGATACCCAAAGAATTTGTATTGTACAGTGACAATCATAATGGGTTGAGTATATGCAGAATTTCACTTTTGTGATAAAACATATTGCTGGTACTGCTAACAAAGTTGTTGATGCTTTGAGCAGGAAGTGTTTGCTATTGCAGGAATTCAAAGTCAAAACGTTGGGTTTTGATGATCTCAAAGACATGTATGTAGATGATCCATATTTCAAGGAGGCATACGAAGCAGCTGAGAACCCAGTTCTCAGAGACAGAAGCCAGTGGATAGAGTACGTGATCCAGGAGGGGTTGCTGTTTAAGGGCAATCAATTGTGTATTCCAAATGGCTCCATGAGGGATAATATGTTAAAAGAGAAACACAACGGAGGATTGGTCGGACACTTCAGTCATGATAAGACATTCGCAAAGCTGAGCGAATCATACTTTTGGCCAGGGATGCGATCAGAGGTCAAGAGGTTTGTAAACAAATGCAAAATTTTCCAGCATTCAAAGGGAAGAAAGCAGAATGCAGGATTCTATCAACCATTACCCATACCCGAGAGGTCATGGGATGAAATCAACATGGATTTCATATTGGGATGGCCAAGGACGCAAAGAGGATTTGATTCAGTCTTTGTGGTAGTGGATAGGTTTTCCAAGATGGCACATTTTATCCCATGCCAGAAAACCAATGATACGAATCACATTGCAAATCTGTTTTTCAAAGAGGTCGTTCGACTTCACGGCTTACCCAAAAGTATAGTTTCAGACAGAGATACAAAGTTCGTGGGACATTTCTGGAGGACACTGTGGAAGAAGCTTGGAACTAACTTGATGTTTAGTTCTGCTTATCATCCCTAGACAAATGGTCAAACAGAAGTGGTGAACAGAAGTGTGGGAGACTTGCTGAGAAGCTTGGTGACAGAGCACCACAGCCAGTGGGATAGTATATTTCCATAGGCAGAGTTTTCATATAATGACTCAGTGAATAGGATCACAGGCCAAAGTCCATTTCATATTGTGTATGGCACACAGCCTAGAGGAGTTTCTGAATTAAGGGATTCGGAATAGACGACGACTAGGAGTGCAAGTGCCAAAGAGTTTACAGAGGCGATGAAAGAACTTCACGGCCAGGAGAAGCAACGACTGCTAGATTCAAATCGCGAATATAAGCACAGAGCCGACCAGCGGAAGAGACAACTTCAGTTCGAGGTTGGTGAATTAGTTCTGGAACATTTGAGGAAAGAGAGGTTCCCGAGGGGAACATACAATAAATTGAAAATGAAGAAAATTTGGCCATGTAAGGTCTTGAAGAAATTGGGGGAAAATGCTTATGATATCGAGTTACCGGATGGAATCGGAATATCTCTGATATTCAATATCGTGGATTTATATCCATATAAAGCTAAGGAAGAAGGAACAGAAGGTGAACAGCTAGGGATTCAGTGGCAGAAGCAGATGCCGATTGCAAAGAAGCCATAGATGGAGAACATATTGGACAAGAGAGTCAGTAAGAAGACCAGGAGGAAAGAATACTATTGAGTATCTAGTCAAATGGAAGGGCCATCCAGTGGAATATGCCAGTTAGGAGAATGAAGTGGAGATACAGAAGCATGGACATACCGTGCAGGAGCTCATGGACAGGAGCCCATGAAAATTTTCAAGCGAGGGAGTATGATGCAGGAGCATCTCTCAGGTCAAGCGAGCCAGTGCAGAATGCAAGTGGACAGTTGGACAAGCCAACACAAATTTTGAAAACACCTTGAAACTATTGCGCGAACATTTATGTGATAATTTAATGAAGCACACTTTGTATATTGTAACCAGACCTTGAGCAGATAGCTCTCATCCTTAAGTAGATAGACGACATTTAAGGAAGTTAATGCAGGTAGATAGGATTTTTAATTCTAGATTAGACAGTTTTAGGAGCTGGAGGGAAAATGGATATAGACACCCTCATTGTGTCATTCTAACATAAGTCTGAGCATAGAATAGAAGAGGGAGAGAAACAAAGAACTGTAGAAGAACACCCATGTACAGATCTTGAATTAATAGAAGAAATTGATTCAGATTCATGTCTTTTGTGTTATTCTCTATGTATGTGTGTTGAATGCTATGCTCATGAGTGTTTGTTTTTCCTGTTATACATTTTCTTTGATATGCTGTGTATATGATTTCATGTCTGAAATGAAGTCTGAGAGGATAATGGAATGAGTTTCAATTGTTTCTCAATCTGAGCCAGGGTTCCTGCAAGGAGTGCAGTTGAAGTCGTCCGCAAGGAGTGCGTTGACAAAAGGCTTAGGTTGTTTAGCTTTTGTCCTCATTCAACCCCATGTGCATTTGGGTATAGGATCCGTGCAAGGAAGTGCGCAGGACGAGTGAGGTTTAGGGCTATGAACCCGAGGGTCAGCTGAAAGACTACTACTGCAGGAGTGCGCAGAGTCGAAGGGATTTCATCACTTAAAATGTGTTGAAGGGTGCCGCAAGGAGTGCGCACAAGGAGTCTTTTCTAAGGCTCAGAGTCATTGTCAAGCTCAGGAAGAATAGGCCTTTGAATTTGTTGGAAGACACTTAGATGAGTTGTTCCCTAAGGTTGGAAAGAAGCGTCGTGAGTTACACACAGGTGAATGAGTTCCGTGGAGAGGAATACTTCATCATCTCGTGAATGGCATAGGGAAGAAACAGACGGTTGGCATTCCCCGAGGAGAATTCATGAAAATCTGTGGGCCATTGGATCTTGTAGAGGTGCAAGGGGGATACGACGTCATATTCCCCGGGAGGTTTAAAAGCTCAGGAGGGGACCATAGCCGTGGATCTCAGGGCAGACACGCGTCAGGAGATCAGAGAGGAGTCGGGGTTCGGCACTTCGTGAATCCCGAGAACAAAGAAAACGTTGCATCAGGAATCACGATCTCACGATGTCCGAAAAGGTGACAAGGGGGTAGTGACATGGAAGAGACAACCCTCACATGCATCGGGGATCGACGCTTCGTGATTCTTGGGAACCATAGCAGCGGGAATCATGAAACTACGAAACACGATTTCCCAACGGCTAAAAGAGTGGGCCACGGAGAAGTCAGTGCGGAGGATAGGTGGCATACCATATCGAGATTCGGGAAAAGGTAAGTCCCGAAACCACTGGCATTAGGATTCGCGATCTCGCGAAGTCCAATTTCCCGATCGTCAAGGGAGATCCATTGGAGAACTGTTGTGGGTGTGGATAATTCCCAATAGGGAATTAGAAGAGATTTAATTTCTTCGGGCCGAGTACAGAAGAAGATCCTATGAGCAGGCATGCACTGAGGAGTGTGGCTGCGTCAGAAGGTTCAAATGGTCATGTGATTTCAACCGTGACAAATTCCATTCCATAGAGAAGCAATGTTGTAGAGTTGAACCATATAAAGAAGGTGCCTTCACACCCAATATAACATCCTTCACCATAGAAATATCATCTTTCTTCAAGTCCATGGGACATCACCTTCTTTAAAAGAGTAAGAGTGATTAGCGTTTTCTCAACTTTTTTTTCTTGGTCAATGTCTCTTTTTAGTATTCAAAGAAATAATATCTCTCCTAACATCTAATGTGTCACCTTTATTCGATGATATGTGCCTCCATAAATAAGATGGAACGTTTTTTAATATATGCATGGGATCTAGTAAGTGGGCAATCTTAAGATTATCCCAATATGGAAGCTCATAAAATATAGATTACCTTTTCATCCCAATGGGAATTTTCTCAACATAGATGTCAAAAAATTCAAGATCATCGAACATAGTTTCTCTATTTGAATAAAACAATTCTACTATTTCCTTCTCCTTATCTGTGTCATATTCCCTAATCCAATATACTAGTGTCATTATTTTATGTCTCCGGGTTCTCTCTGATTTACCATTGAAAGTAGATGAAACTCTTCTATAAGGAAGGTATTTTGGGAGGAATACCCTCGAGCAATCGTACACCGTCTTTCGTAGGTGGTTGGACCACCTATCCTTTATAAAAGGTCCACAACATTTACATCCATGATACCCTTTTGTTACAAGACCTGTGATGCTATTGTATATAGAGCACGTCAATGTCAAAAAGATAGTTGCACCAAATTAAGTATGTCAAATAACATTATAGATATAAACAAATATATACATCATATACATTTATCCCTTCCCATAATTTCTTAAATTCATTGATCCATGGTTGGAGGTAGACATCGATTATCTTCACTTGTCTTCTACCTGGGACTATAAGAAACAACATAAGATGTTCATTCTTCATGGACAACCATGGGGGGATATTGTTATTGATCACTACCATTGGCTAAATATAATAGTTGGTGTTTTTGAGAGAATATGGATTAACTCCATCCATGGATATGCTCAATTGTAGGCTTCTTACATCATCATTGAATTTATCGGGCCATGTATACTCTATATGCTCCATGGCTATTGAATTTGTTGGGATTCACATAACTCCTAGCTCACTTCTATGTGAGGCATGTCACCCTTGCAACATGGATTATTTTTTGCAACAAAAGTGATCCAGGTGGATACTGGTGACCACCCACTTGTTCCACTAATTCAGAATGGTTCCACATATTCATAGTTTTTCTGTAGTTTTTTGGGTCCCAAACTTCCAGAGCCTTTTTGAGGTCCTAAATGATGTTTTTTTGGTGCAAAAACACCCATTAAATATACGTAGGCATATATTGGGCCATTCATAATGTGTACTTCTCAGCTAGACCTTTATGATGGGTTATTGAGCACCCCAAAAGGAGATCATATGCAAACGTTATGCCCTCGGGAAGTTGACGTATCAACTAACCACATCGGTTTCCCACAAAAATTTTGGTGTTTCATATTCTAGGGTTAGGGTTTTGGATGTTTAGGGTTTTCTCATTGATGCTTTATGTTAAAATGCCTTTTTGTCCTCTTTGTAATCATATTCTTGTGAATGAGCATAGCCAAAACATCTCTCTCTTTATGGATAAGCTACCACCATTCTAGCTAGTTTGTGTGTTTTGCATTTTATAGTCTTTTGGATTCCATTCATTAATAGAATCCGAGTTTAATTGTATTATTATGTTTCTTGCAATATCTCTCTGTATTTCCTTATTATATATATTTCTTCACATCGTTATCAATATAATCCAGATCAATGCTATCAGAGCAATATGCTCTTTGTTGTTTCTCTGTGCATGTCCTCAATGAGGTCAGGCTATTGAGAGTTGGGTCTTGGACTAGTTGAGCTTGGGGAAGAACACTCTCGTCGGCCCAAGTAGCCTCCCATGGAAGAAGAAAAGAGAGACGATGGAGAAGGAGATCCTATCAAATTTTTGCTCAAGGAATCTCTCTCACGACAGAGGAATGAGATGATGGATAATTTTCCCCGGATCCTTTGATGGTTGCCAACAACAAGAGAAGCACCTTCAACTAACAATCAATTCATAGGTGCAAAACCCTACTAGGTACAAGTTAACTTTGATATTCCTTTATTTTAAGGCGTTATGGATGTTGATGCTTTGGAAAAATGGTTAAGTCTTCTAAAGGGCTATTTATTTGTCCAAAATTTCTCCAACAATGAAAAAATCACCTTCATGCTCCTAAACGCCCTTCACCATGTCAAAGATTGGTGGGAAAATTACTATGAGGAATATGTTGGAGATGAGTCTATAATTTTGGGCCAGAACTCACTTGGGAAACTTTTGTTGATGACCTCAAGGAGAAATACTATGCTATATGAAATTATGATGACCAATACACAAGATATTCCTTTGATGACAACTCTGTGTTAGGAGAGAGAGAAGATGGTGCTAGAGTACACAAACATATTCCATACCTTGCACACAAAGGTTGGTATTAAATACTCCAAGTGACACTTGGTTTTGAAGTACCGTAGTGGACTACATAGGTACATCGAAACAAATATGGAGTTCCTGGACATCTCCTCACTAGGAGTTGCTTATCTATATGTTGTCAAGATCGAGCAAAAGTTCAAGCAAAAGAATAGGCGAGATTTCAGTTTTGCAAAACCATCATAACAGAAGCATGGTAAAGGTGGCCCTAACTCCCAAAACAAAGGACAGAGCAAGGATGGCCAGCCCTAGGACAACTAGTCCAAGCCACAAGCAAAAAAGGGTAATGAGAAGCCGAATAAGGACACTAGAAAGTGGTGTGTGTTATAAAAAATCCCTTGGCATAACATTGATGAATGTCACTATAAAAAGTCATTGTTGGATGAGATGAAATCCTCAGAGTCAGATGTTGAATCAAACTCTGATTCATAACCAAAAAAGAGAAAACATATCATTGATGCGGAACCCAGTGTCACCATCGCTATCACAAAGGTCCAGCCAGAGGAACTGGAGGAGCCTGAAGAAGGGGAGTGCCTTTTCCACTCACAAATGTGGATGAAGGGGACCCCACTCAATTTAATTATTGAGGGCAATATTAATAAGAACCTAATCTCAATAGAGGTTTTCAAGAGTTTGAACCTAACAATGACGTTGCACCCTCAACCATACACCATCGGTTGGCTTAGATAGGGACCAGACATTCATGTTAGCCAAAAATGTTTCTTGCACTATGACACCAAACCCTTCAAAGATGAGGTATTTTGCGATGTTTCCCCACTTGAAGTTTGTGATGTTCTTTTAGGAAAACCATATATGTGGAAAAGTCATGTTTTTTACAAATATAGTTCCCATAGTGTTATTATTACTTTGGGAGGTCAATTTTATAGGGTACCAGAGGTAGTCCCAATTACTATGGTCTCTATGATCTCAGTGAAGTAGTGCAGAAAGGTGGTCTCTCAGACCGAGATATTTTTCCTTTTTACGGTTTGGTCGGAAGGTGAGCAAAAGATCACTACAACTGCTAAAACCTCTACACGAGGTCTAGTCTCTACATAGGTGAAGTAGGTGGACAAGATGTTAGAAGAACACAAAGGCATATTTGTCTCACCTACTAGGGCACCTTTGCATTGTCAGGTAAATCATTCATTTTATTTGACACCCAATGCTCCTATGCCTAATGGCCCTATATAGGCACTCTATTATGGAGAATGAAGAAATAAAACGCTAGATCCAAGAGCTAATTTTTAAGAGCCACATCAAACAAAGCACCTTACCTTGTGGGACATGGACATGGTGACTTTGTATTTATAATAGATCCTTGAAAAGTATGGTGACTTTGTATTGATTAAAGAGCCTTAAACAATATCACGGTCAAGAATTGGTACCCAATCCCTCAAGTTTATGATTCTTCTAGATCAACTCAAGGGAACTAAATTTTTCAGTAAGATTGATATGAAGTCATACTACCACTAGGTGTTGATTGAGCAAACTTATGTATGGAAGATAGCCTTCAAGTATAAAGAAGGTCTCTTTGAGTGTTTGTTCATGCCTTTTGGCTTGACTAATTCCCTAACAACATTCATGTGGATGATGAATGATATATTATGACCATTCACAAAGTCCTTTGTGGTCGTATATCTAAATGACATACTCATATTTAGAAAAACCTGGGAGGAACATTTGAAGCACATTTAGTGGGTCTTGGGCACCCTGTGACAACACAAGTTATATGCCAATTTGAAAAAGTTTTCCTTCGACATGTAGATAATTCAATATTTGGGGAACATTGTGGATGAGTAGGGTGTGCATGTGGATGCAACCAAGATCATAGTCATTCACGATTGGTCGGCCTTAAAGACACTAACCAAGCTCAACAACTTTTTAGGCCTCACCAAATTCTACCATAGGTTTATGTTGGGGTTCTCTCATAACACTTGGGCCTTAAGCCAGGTGACCAAGGGTGGAGCCAAGGCCAATTTTGTTTGGGTTTCATCAAAATAGAAAGCATTTGAGGATTTGAAAGTCCACCTCTACTCAGCACCAGTCCTTATTCTTCCAGAACTACAAAAACCATTTGAGATTGAGACAAATGTTTCAGATTATACTATCTATGCAGTCCTCACTCAACATGGGAGTCTAATGGACTATCATAGTGAAAAACTATCTGATGTTGTTTGCATATACCCCACCTACGGAAAATATATGTACTCCATTGTGCAGGCATGTTGACAGTGGAAACATTACATTCTAGGAAAGGAAATGACTATCTACATTGATCATAGGACTTTGCAATTCACAGAGACACAAGGAAAGTTACAAAATTATTTCCATCAGAAATGGTCCATGCACCTACAACAATTCCACTTGAACATCAAGTACAATAAGGGAAGCTCCAACCATGTTGCAAAATTCCTTAGTCGACCCCCAACTGTGGCACTAAATATTGTTGTTAACTCCTATGGGCATGAGACCTACAGGTGGAAAAAATTATACAATAATGACTCTAATTTTTTCGCTACTTATCAGACATTGAGCACAAGAAAACCAATTCCATACTTTCATCTCTAGAATGGACTATTATGCCATCTGAGCCACCTCAGTGTTCCTTCAAGAAAACATGCAAATGTGATTTGGGAATCTCATTACAATCGGATGGAAGGACACTTTGGCATGGAAAAAACAATGGCGACACTACAAAAACCATTTTATTGGTCGAAGCTTCGACAAGATGTCGCCAAATATATCAAATCATGCACTGACTATGCCATTTCCAAACCTGCCATTAAGAAACAAGGGATATACACCCTCTTCCTACTCTTGATAGAACTTGGGAGTCCATCTCCATGGATTACATGTATGTTATACCTTCAACCAAGCATGGTAATGACTGTGTCTTCATGGTTGTCGATCGATTCTCTAAGATGAAATTTTTTACACCCTACACGAAGATTATCATAGTCGAGGCCACCACTACGTTCTTCTTTGAGCATGTTTGGGTTCATTTTGGGCTCCCACAGACCATTATTTCCGATTGATATAGAAGATTCCTAAGTACTTTATGGTCCATCTTATGGTCAATGATGGACACGAA
The DNA here is from genome assembly GCA_000966675.3 of Picea glauca. Lineage (NCBI taxonomy): Eukaryota > Viridiplantae > Streptophyta > Pinopsida > Pinales > Pinaceae > Picea > Picea glauca. The sequence continues at coordinate 422,885 of JZKD02S2195588.1, forward strand.
GATGACCAAATCAACTTCCTTCCACCCAAAGATTGTTGGACAAACAAAGGTAGTCAACATGATGATTGTTCATATCCTGAGGATGTACAATTCCAAACATCCACACATATAGGATGAGAGCCTTCCTTATGTTCAACATAGCTACAATAGATCCCTCCATAACTCTATTGGCCACAAAATTGTTCTGGTTTGCTTGGGATTCCAGCCATTGGCCCCCATTAATGTAGCTTTACCCATTGCAGATGCATAGGAAGAGTCCTCCCATGCTTAGACCAATGTTGATCGAGTAGCCAAATTTATTGAATGAATATAGCACATCCAACAACAATTTTATGATATTTTTTAGAAAACCAATGCCAAGTAGAAGTAACACCATGATCAACATTGGGTACCACACAAATTTCAGGTGGGAGATAAGGTATGGTTTCATTTGTAGAAAGAGCACCTCACAGGACCCCATTAGAAGATCTTCCAACTCCGATATAGGCCTTACACCATCACCAAAGATGTGGGTGAGAATTATTTTGAATTAATTATTCCACCTTCCCTTGGCTTGCACCCTGTATTTAATGTGGAACTACTTCGACCATATTTTCCACCTCTCCTAGACACTTCGAACGTCGCCAAGCACTTGGCACCAACATAACTCAATCCTGATTGCATTGAGTAGCAGATAGTTGATGGGATCATGGACACTAATATTAAGGGAACTCGCCAGCAGAACATCCAACTCTAACGGGTCATCAAAGTAGGGCAATTTCTTCACCAGGGCAAGTGGCCCACCAGGAGTTAGAATTAGTAGAAGTTTCCCCATCTAATGGAGGAACTTGATGCAATGATGACCATTTCTTACTAAAGTGGGAGGAATAATCTAAATGGATACTAGTGGCCACCCACCTATTCAACTAATTCAGAATGGTTCCACATCTTGGTAGTTTATCTATAGTTTTTAGATTCCGAAACTTTTGTGGCAATTTTGAGGCTCTAATTTTTTTTTTTTGGTACATCAACACCTAGTGGATAGCCAACGGCATGTATTGGGCCATTTTGAATGTGTACTTCTTGGCTATAAATTTCCGATGGGCTATCGAGCACCCCAAATGGAGATCATATGAAAAATTTACACCCTTGGGAAGTTGACATATCAACTAACCACATTAGGGCCCACAAACCTTTTCGTGTTTCATCTTCTACAGTTAGGGTTTTGTATTTTTAGGGTTTTTCCATTGATGCTATATGTTAAAAGGCCTTTTTAGCCTCTTTGTAATCAACTTCTTGATAATGAGTGTAGCTGACACATCTCTCTCTTCAGGGATAAGCTACCACCATTTAGTTTGTGTGTTTTGTAGTTTACGGTCTTTTGTATTCCATTCATTAATAGAATCCAAGTTTAATTGTATTACTATGTTTCTTTCAATATCTATGTGTGTTTCCTTATTATATCTCTGCCTTCATGTCATTCTCAATATAATACAGATCATAAAGAGCCTTTGAATCCTTGGAATTATAGGCATGTAACTCAATATCTTATGAGGAGGACCATGTGCCTTAACCTTGTTTTTTGATTTCTAGTACCTATCATGCCCACATTTTGGACATATCTCTTTGTTTGCATATTCTTCTCTATACAAAATAAAATCATTCAGACATTTTTTCTATGATATCTACTCAACACTCAACATTTTCAACATTTTCTTTGCCTTTGCATAGCTATTGGGCAAGTCATTATCACTCAGAAGTACCTTATCTTTGGGTAAACTGTAATTAGTGGRAAACAAAATGTACACTATCATTAAGCATGCATAAAATCAACCATTTTCTTCCTTCATTGTGTGAGAAGATTCCTACAAAAATCAGGGACTTAATGGTTAGTTACCTCAAAAGTGTCGATAAACACACATATGGCATACCATACATTACTTTCAAGTTGTATAGTAACATTGTTGTTCGAAGTTGGGTATACCTTGACCCTTGTCCAAAGAGAGGGGTGGTAGAAGTAGATTTCAGACTTTCAAATAAGGTATCAATGATATCAACATCATCTCCTAGTGCATTTTGTTGGAATGCATGTAACAACATTCCCTTCGTGGCTTGGGAATTTCATAAGAAATCATGCATACCTACCTCTATATCATTTCCTTCATCCAAAACATGTTAATAACTAGTGTTACTGTATAGGTTTTCAATTGGTGACTCAAGACGTAGTGGGAATTGAATAGGTGAGAATTTGTATTAAGGCATTCAACTTGTGTGAATATGCCATGCTTTTTTACAGTCAAAACCTCACTCAATTTGGATTTAATGATGCAACATGGTCACAATCATGTCCTATACATGAGCCATCCAAAAATTTGAATTGTTGAATCATATGAATTAAATTCAAACATATCCTCAACATTAACAACAATTGGTTCATGTCTTAACACCCAATTGGTCTACGATCTCTATTTAAAGAGATTGGATGGTCATTTGTTAATAATTGAAGTAAGAGACGTTCTTGTAAATTATGTTTTTAATCAATCAATTGCCTAAGTGTCATGGATTGCTTCCCTCTTTGAGGGTTTTAACCACATAAATCATGGTGTCCTGATATTTGATTTGTGTCTAAGCATTTGTATTAAGGTGTTCAACATGTGTGAATATACCCTATATTTTATAGTCATAACCTCACTTGATTTGGATTTAAATATGTGCATGCTATGATGCTTGAGGGTTAGATTGATTTAAGTCTTCCAAATGTCAACATAAGCCATGAGGTCATGGGACGTGTTCATGTAGTCATTGATATTAGAGTAATCACAAGACTTACATAATTGTTCTGATCACATAAATTAAGCTTCATAATTCTTCAATGGGCGATGTTTGTTTTGCATGGCCTCCATAAACCTTTCTCATGTTATGATAACCTCACATTGATCCTTGCATTCTCTATTATGGGACTCCCAAATGATTTATATGATTAAGGACATCTTTCAAATTAGATTTTTTCTACACCATTGAACTGATTAGCTTTGAAATATAATTGAAGTGTAAAAACCATACATCTAGTAACTTCAGGTGGATCTTACCATCAAATATAAGGTTTCTAAGGTTAAATGTACCTTGAAAGGGTGGTAGAATCCAAATGAAATCGATCTAGATTGCATGATTATGGTTAGTGTTTCTTGGGACATGATTCTTTATTTAGAAAAGTTATGCACACTGGTTAGAAATATTTCCATGGTGCATATTTGTGGAGTGCACAATCAAACATATACCAAAAAAAGATTATGTCATCACTCCCAGTAGAGTTTCTATTATTAGGCTTTCTTGTCATCAAAGGAAAGCATAAAGGAAGGTTAGATGGGGGATTGGTCTATGCTTCTTTTATAATGACTTGGTTGAAGTGGGTATCCAACACACTTTGTTGAAACTTATGCATCTACATTTTTCTATCATTACAGAGTTAGTTGAAGGCATTATGTGCTCAAATACTGAACACACATCAAGGGGGATCATTACCTTTGAAGGATGAAGTGAGGATGGAGACTTCTTGATCTAGATTTATGAGAAGAATGAAATGAAACACAGATATATAACATTAACACAGATATACAGAGAACAATGACATAGATACAATGGAGCTTAACTTCTATTGAATAAAGAAATATGATGAAATTGTAAAATGAAAAATGAAACAATCCTGCTCAAATGGTGGTAGCTAGTCTCTGAGAAGATATGGGTTATCTACGCGCATTCTCCTAAGCACATTACAATAAGGCCTCCAAGAATTTTTAGCATCAATAAGTAAATGGAAAGCCCTAGACATATGAAAACCTAACCCTAGGAGATGAAGCGCCAAAAGTCATGTGGGCCCCGATGGGGTAAGTTGGTACATCAGCTTCCCGTGGTCATAAATTTTGCATACGATCTTCGTTTTAGGCGCACGATAGCCCATTAGAAAGGTATATCTAAGGAATAGACACTATGCTGTCACAATCTAACTCTATTTATAGTGTGCCTGTGGCAGGCCCAAAAAACGTTGTTTAGGGCCTCAAAACGACCCCAAAGTTTAGGACCCAAAAAGATAGAAAAAAACTGCCAAGATGAAAGATGTCTGTGAGCTAGTTGGAAGAGGTGGGTGGCCATCGATATCCACCTGGATCAATCCTCCCTCCTTAGGAAGCAATGGTCTCCATTGCATTGAGTTCCCCCATCAGATGAGGAAATTTTTGCTGAATTTGGCCCTACGTGAGCCACTTTCCTTGGTGCAGGAGTTTCCCTTCTTTGACAACACGATAAAGCTGAAGCTTTTGTCGGCGAGTTCCCTTGAATTGTGTGTCCACTATATGATCATTGGATTCCTATTCCATGTAGTCAGGGTTGAGCTCTGTTGGTGTCAATTTTTCTTCTATCTCCGAGGTGTCCAATAAGGGTGGAAAGTATGGTCGAAGGAGGTCCACATTAAACACTAGGTGCAAGCCAAGGAAGGGGGGAATGTTGAGCTCAAAAGAATTGTCACCCACAACCTTGGTGATGGTGTAGGGTCCATAGCAGAGTGGATGAATCTTCCAATGGGGTCCTATAAGGCATTCTTTCTACAAGTGCAACCAAAATTTATCTCCCACCTGAAACTTGTGTGGCACCCGGTGTTGATCATGACGCTGCTTGTACTTGGCATTGGAATTCTGCAAAATATCCTGAACTTGTTGGCAGATGTGTTGGATTCATTCAATGAACTGGGTGGCTTTGTCAGCTTCGGTTTGCACATGGGACAATTCTTCTTGTGTGGACGCAAGGGGTAGTGCAACATCCATGGGACCCAATGGATGAATTCCCAACCCGACCTGAAAGGGGATTTGGCTGATTGAGCTATGTATGGCTCTGTTGTAACCATGTTGAACATAGGGAAGAATCTCATCCCATGTGAGCAGATTCCTGGAATTTTTCATGTGAAAGATATGCACGATCATCTTGTTGACGACCTCAATTTGGCCATCTGTTTGGGGGTGGAAGGCCATGGATTTGGTGAGCTTGGTGTCCAGCCGTGACTAGAGGCTTGACTAGAATGTGTTGAGGAACCGACTATCCCAATCTAAGATGATGGTTTTTGGTATCCCAAAATGTACCCACACTTGTTCGAAGAAGAGCTTGGCAGTGGCCTCCGCTATGATGCTCTTCTTGCAAGCGACCAAAATCCCCATCTTGGAAAGTCGATCAACAACTATGAAAACACAGTCATTTCCCTGCTTGGTTGAAGGAAGGCCCGACATGGATTCCCATGGCCAGTCGGGAATAGGAAGAGGGGTGTACATGAATTGTTTCTAAATGGCCATTTTGGCAATGGCACAGACCATGCAAGACCTAATATACTTGCTGACATCCTGTCGAAGTTTCATCCAATAGAAATGTTGTCACAACATTGCCACTATATTTTCTATGTCTAATTGTCTTGCCACCCGACTGTAGTGAGATTCCCAAATCAACTTCTCTCTCTCACTTGATGGAATGCAGAGATGGCCCATATGGCACAATAACCCGGCTTGAGGATGAAAATCAGTGACAACTTTGTTTGTTCCCAGTATATGGTAGGTAGTGGTGAAGTCAAGATCTCTCTCGTAGAGTTGGGGCCATCCATAGGTCTCATGTCCACAGGAGTGTAGCACCATGGTCAGTGATGCAACTGGAGGTCGACTGAGGCAGTCAATGACGCAGTTGGTGATCCATGTCTTATACTTGATGTTGAGATGGAACTGCTGCAAGTATGTGGACCACTTCTAATGACGGTCATTCTACAATTTTCCTTGTGTCTGCATGAACTGTAGAGGCTTATGATCAGTGTGGATGACTGTCTCCTTCCCGAGAATGTAATGCCTCCACTGGCAGAAGGATTTTACAATGCAGTTTGTCGTAAGTGGGGTACTTACGAATTTTATCTAATAACATATCACTTTGATAGGCCACAGGATGTCCATGCTGAGTGAGAATTGCGCCCACAACATAGTCTGAAGCACTTGTCTCAATCTCAAAAGGCTACTGCAAGTCAGATAATGAGAGAAACAGGTCTAAGCACAAGTGTTTATTCAAATCATCGAACACTTTATGTTGCGACTGTCCCCACATGAAATCTTCCTTGCCACCGCCCCTGGTCATTTGGCTAAGGGCCCATGCAATGTGGGAGAATCCCAACACGAACCTGTGGTAGAAATTGGCAAGGCCTAAGAAGCTCTGAAGCTCAGTGAGTGTGATCGGGGTTGTATAGTCACAAATGACTTGGATATTGGTTGGATTGACATGCACCCCATGCTCATCAACAATGTATCCTAGGTACTAGACCCTGTTCATGCCGAAGGATAATTTTAACAAATTTGCTTATAACTTGTGTTGTCGCAGAGTGTGCAAAACCTGTTGAATATGCTGCAAGTGTTTCGCCCAACTGTTGTTGAATATAAGGATGTCATCCAAATACACCACCACAAAAGAATTGGTGAAAGGCCACAACATATCGTCCATCATCCTCATGAAAGTTTCTGGGGCATTTGTCAAGACAAAGGGCATGATCAACCATTCAAAAATACCTTCTTTGGAATTGAAGGTAGTCTTCCATACATCGGTCTGCTCTATTGGGACCTAGTGATAGTTGAACTTCAGATCAATCTTACTGAAGTATTTTCCCCCCTTGAGCTAGTCAAGGAGATCGTCAATTCGGGGAATTAGGTACCGATTCTTGACTATGATTTTATTTAGGGCCTGATAATCAATGCAGAGTCGTCAGGTCACATCTTTCTTCTGCACAAGCATGATTGGGCTTCCATAAGGTGATGAGCTTGGTCAGATGTGCCCATTTCGAGAAGCTCTTGGATCTGAAACTTGATTTCGTCATTTTCAAACAGATAGTAGCGATAGAATGACCCATTGGGTAGCGGTGCACTGGGGGTCAGATCGATTGAGTGCTTTACCTAACAGTGCAGAGGTACCCCAATGGGTGAGGAGAAGATCTCTTTGTATTCTTCCACGACCTTATCCATGTGATTCTACTACATGAAGAGTACTATCACAGAGGCCATGGATGTGGTTGCAACCTTCCGCTCACTTTGAGCGTGAATCACGAAGAAGAAAAACTTCCCAGTCTAAGAGATGACCTTCCTGCATTGCTTGATAGAGATCAAGGAAATGGAAGTAGATGGGACTACCTCGGGTATCCTGTATAATTTCCCGTCCAAAGTAATAATAACACTATGAGGCCTAGAATCATATACAACATGATGTTTCCATAAATAAGGTTGGCCCAAAATAACATCACAAACTTCAAGGAGGGCAACATCACACAATACCTCGTCTTTGAAAGGCTTGATGCCATAGGCTAGGAGGCACTGTTGGTTGACACTGAGATCACTCCATTGGCAGAGCCATCCGATGTTGTACGACTGTGGGTGTTGTTTTTTCGGTAGAGCCAACCTCTTGATGACCTTCAATGAGATGAGTTTATTCTTGCTACCACTATCAATGATGAAGTGTATAGGAGTACCCTTGACCCACATTTGTGAATGAAAGAGGTGCTCACCTTCCTCTGGTTCATCATGTTCACGGGGTTGGACCTTGGTGGTGGTAGAAATGGTGGCACTAGGTTCTGTATCAATGATCTATATCCCTTTTTCTGGTTCTGACTTAGAGTCAGAGCCCACATCTGATTCAGAGGATTTCACCTGGACCACCAATGATTTCTTTGAGCGGAATTCAATGGTCTTATGCTAGGGGATTTTATGGAACTCACAACATTTCCCAGTGTCTTTCTTTGTATTCCCATTGTCCTTCTTTGTTTTTCGGTTTGGACTAGTTGTCCCGAGGTTGTCCATCCTTGCTCTTCCATTTGTTCTGTGGGTTGGGGCCTCCTTTGCCCTGCTTCTACTATGAGAGGTTCGTAGACCCAAACTACCACGTCTTTTGTTTAAGCTTCTGCTTGATTTTGACATCATATCGATAGGCCGCGCCCAAGGACGAGATGTCCAAAAAATCCATTTCTGTCTGGATGTATCTATGCATACCACCACGGTACTTGAGCACTAGATGACACTCATAGTCTTTGATACCCAACTTGGTGCGCAAGGTATGGAAGACATTGGTGAAATCTGACATTGTTTGGTCCCTTTCCTATCGCAATGTGGTCCATCTTATGTACAAGTCGTCATAACTTCCAATAGGGTAGTATTGTTCCTTAATAACATCCATAAAAGAACCCCAAGTTGGTGTGACTACAAATAATGTAGATCCCTAACCTTAAGGAGCACAGATGTAATCTTTTCTCTATCGAAAAATTTATGGATAGAAAAATACCCTTCTAGAAGGTTTAACCATTTGTCTACAACATTCACATCTATTTGAACTTCAAATATAGGAATATCAAAATTGATATGTATCTTGAAGGGGGCGATGCCTCCACTCAAGGAAGATGTGTCGCCTATTGGCAGTCGTCGAAGGATTTGCGCAAAATTATCCATCATCTCGTTCTTTTGTTGCAAGAGGGCTTCCTCGAGAAACAGTTTAAAGGGATCTCCTACCCCATTGTCTCTCTTTTCTTCCCCCATGGGCGTCCGTTAGGTTCGGTGAGGCCGATCTTGCAAAGGCTCAGTTGGTTCAAGTCCCAACTACTTATACCTTGACATTGTTGGGGACATGCACATATAAACAAATGAAGAGAAGACTACTATGATACCACTGATCCAGATTTATGAGAAGAATGAAATGAAACAAATATCTATAACATTAACAAAAAATTACAAAGAACAATAACAAAGATACAATGGAACTTAACTTCTATTCAATAAATAAATCTATTGAAACTGTAAAATGCAGAATGAAACAATCTTGCTCGAATGATGGTAGCTAATCTCTGAGAAGAGATGTGGCAGCTACGCGCATTCTCCCGAGCACATTATAATGAGGCCTCTAGGCATTTTTAACATCAAGAAGTAAACATAAAACCCTAGACATCCAAAAACCTAACCCTAGGAAATGAAGCACCAAAAGTCATGTGGGTCTCGATGGGGTATGTTGGTACATCAACCTCTCGGGGTTGTAACTTTTGCATACGATCTCCGTTTTAGGCGCATGATAGCCTATTGGAAAGGTCTATCCAAGGAATACACATTATGTCATCACACTCTTACTTTTTCTGTAGTGTGACTGTGGTGGGCCCAAAAAATTCTACTTAGGACCTCAAAACGACCCCGAAAGTTCAAGACCCGAAAAGCTAGAAAAAAACTACCAAGATGAAAGCTATATATGAGCGAGTTGGAAGAGGTGGGTGACCACCAATATCCACCTGGATCACTTACTCAAACCTACATAGAAACTTTAACATATCTATACAAATAAGTTGTGAAGCATACTGTAATGTGATGTAAAATATTATTACAACACACATTTTGTTACATTTCATTGTATACATGATGCATATCTAAACTTTTTCATTCCTTAGGTTAAATACAATAACATAATTAAACTTTTGGGCACCATTTTTTCATACAATCCTTTGTCATAATAGAATTTGATGAACCAATGATTTTAAAGCAAATGCAATAAGTTAAAAAGATCACACCTATTAAATTAGATTTAGAGTAAGTATGAAAACTCAAAAAACAATCATACTTTGAATAACCATTGCCATTTTGTAATAAATAAGTTAATTGTTTGTTTGAAGAAGACTTATTATCTCAGTATAGATCTAGAGGTTCTTCCTTAAGAAAATTCATCTTAAATTGAGGGTTACGATGTAACAAAATAGATTTTAAAGATAAAATAAATTTTAAAATCTTTAAATTGCAATAAATAAGTTAATTGTTTGTGTAAGGAAGATGTATTATCTATAGATCTATATGCTCTTGCTTAAAAAAATTCATCTTATGTTAAGTTAAGGGTTTTAAGGGTTATGATGTAACAAAATAAATTTTAAAATCTTTTCATTATTTGCATATCACAAATTAATGAAAAGATACCCATAAATCCATGAGGGTTTTTGAAGTGTGAAAGTGGGGTGTAGATTTTCTTTGGGAGTTTATGATAGGGAACTTTGGAACTTTGTGGAGACCTAAGTGGAATCGTTAAACTTAACTATATTCATTTATAAGATAAGTGCATTTAATGTTCCATTTTATCATTTTTTCAAGCATTGGGAGGAATTCGTTCCCACGTTTTTAGCTCCGCGTCTCTTTTTAATCTGGTACACCAGCTTCAACAATTGACTGTGCCCCTCGGCAGTGAATTTAGATGAGTAGAGTAATTCGTCTTTACCTTGTCCGGTGCCCAACTCTTTTTAACATTGTTTGGTACCCAAATTTTCATTTGACGAGCATAGAAGATGTCAAATTCCAAGCCTCCTTGATGTTGTACTTTCTTTAGTTTATCGTAATATAGTTTAAATAAATATCTTCAAGGTTTTTTTTTCCAGCGGAGCCTTTGGTATCAATTACCTTGATCTGTGACTTGTGGTTGGAGTGATTGTCACAGTAAACAACTCATTCTCTATGGTTGTTTTTATGTCTATCTTGGAATTATCTAGCAACCAAAAGTAGCTTGTCATTATCTAGCAATCAAAAGTAGCTTATTAAGCTGCTATGTTATCTCTGGGCATGGTGTTACTTGTCATTTTTTACACATCCTCGTGAGTCTACTTACCGATATGTAACATTATCCCTTTTCAATATAAACCTTAACCTCAAAGACCTAAACCATTAAATACCTGGAATATATTAAAGATTGAAAAAAAGTCTTTTAATTACCATTAAATCTATCTAAATATTTTAAAGAGTGCATTGTAAGGGTAATTAAGGTTTGTTAGGAAAATTTGCTTAAAAAATGTGATCATCGAGGCTTTCTTTCAAGTTTATCTAGGTGTTAGCAATTGCAATGACGTTCTACATATCATCTTGATGGTCGTTGGGCATGGATTTGTTTTCCACAATTTTCCTGTGAAGTAAGGATCCTAGACATTAAAAGAGTAGGGTTGAATGTGCCCATCTAATTTCCCCATGCTAGGATGTAAAACCCATTATGTTTTTCAGTTGTTGAAAACAACTAGATTCAAACCCTCAACCTCAAAAGTGTTAAACACAAGAAAATCATGCTCGATTTCCCCTTCTTAAGGTTTGGATTGATCAAATTGGATTAATCATATTCATTAATTAAATTAAGACAAATAGCACAATGAATAAAAAAAAAATAGTAACTAAGAATGCTCTTTGATTTGTTGTAACTAGTGAAAAATATCTACACAAATAGTAAGCATAAAAAACATAAGCATAAGTACATTTCTCCATCTACATTGCAAATCCCATCTTCCCCAAACATTTCTAGTTAATACCAACCCATCTTAGCATTATAGTATTGTATGCATATTCTATTATCGTAAGAAAACTTAACTCTTAATTTGAACCAAATAGGGTACTATATGCAGAAAGAAAATTCATTTGAACAAATAAAATACGAAGATTGAACATATGAAATATACCTAGATCAACATTATAGTAGCGTATTGGCCATCAATAGAAGTTTTTATAACTACCACGAACTTTTTGAGCTACTAACCAAAATGATATGAAGATGGAGGTAAGACAACAAAATAGGACATTGTTTTTATATAAAGAGTGAGCACTAGGTGCAAGTAGCTACATGGATGATTGATAGGTGGAAGACAATATAATAACTAATTATTATAAAAAAAATCAACATTACATGTATAACACTTCTCAAATAGAGAGGCCAATGATGTTTTCCACTCAATTGTATCCATTTTATGTTCATAATATATAAAATACTTTTCATAAAGCAATGACCTTTTTATGGTTTCCACTCAGTTGTATCCATTTTATGTTCATAATATATAAAATGCTTTTCATAAAGCAATGATCTTTTATTTCATATTAGTGAATAAATTATTATATGATATATCATTTGATATGATTGAGTGTCAGAAACATAAAAACGTTATTTATATCAATAAGAATGGTTGGAAGGATGGTTCAACATTTTTGTTTTGTTTCATATAGTTGTTGGCCAAACTTGCCTTATGATTACGGTCTAGAAATCCTCTATCTTATGCAATGACTTTTCCCGATGGATCTTTTAGGCATAGTTGTCCATTAAAATATTTTCTGAGTAGGATTCTACCATGAAAGCCTGTTTGTGAGTAGGGAATCTAGAGGAGGATGCCACGTATTTAGTGTTATACTAGTGGACCTCTTCATCCTTGTCTCACAGGAGAGCCTCATAAGTCTATTTTACCTAATGGAAATATATAAAGGACTTGAATCACTACTAATTACATTATTTCTTATGTACCGATAGTTTTTCTTGTTTATAAAGATGAGGGATACCAACCTTTGCTAAGGTGTTATGCATTTTGTACCCAAGGGGTGGATGAATTTAACCTCCAGTATGTCCTATGACATGTGTTGCAATGGATACTTACACACATCGATATCTATTTTTCTACCAACATAGATGAGTCTTTCATCACGATTGTCCATGCAGTGCTTTGTGGCATTCTCAAGTCATTAGTAGAATGCTACTATGCTATTGCTCTTGAATTCTCAAGTGATGGAATTATCTCAACAACTTCACCACTTGTAGCACGTCATAACAACATCCTAGTCATTAACAAAAACACTCTTTGTATTGAATTCCTTGGCTTCTCATCATAATATCAATAATATCATTAACAACAATAATGCGCTAGATATCAACACAAACAACATATCTCAATGCCTTGATATCCTCTATCCGTCATATGGAGGACTGTGGTGGTGGCTACTAGCGACACTTGTACCATGCAAAATTGTGGGCTTGGACCTAGTGGTAAAGGCTAAACGCCCAAAAAGATCAAAAGTATATATATGTTTTGACTAGACTAAAGAAGAGTTATCAACATTGATAAAATAAGAACAAACTCTCACAATATCCATAGTAAAATAGAGAGTTGGACAACTCCTAAAATGTCATGGGTCGAAAGAATATATCATCTTTATGACACTAGGAGCGTTAAAGATGAAAAATACTTTATCTTAGAGTGACCTGTGTACACCCACATTAAATCACAATTTCAAGATATTTGTTACAATACTAACCTTTCTAACCTTTCAACTCATCAAAACTATGGTGATTTAGAAATGTTTCTCTTAAATATTTTTGAGTACATAAATAAAATTATAAAGAAAATTAAGTAATTCCTTACCTTTATTAAGGTTTGATAAATCAAATTTGGTCTTAGTAAATGTTAACCATCTTCATCAGCGATGACAACATAATGACAATGCTTCATAGTTTTGACTAGCATAAAGAAGAAAATCAACATTATTAAAACAAGAACAAACTCTCATGAGCTCCATAGTACAAAAGGGCGCTGAACAATTCCTAAAACATCGTGAGTCGAAAGAATTAGTCATCTTTATGGCACTAAGAGGGTTGAAGGTAAATTTTTTTTTTTCTAAGATGTCCTAAGTACACCCACATTAAATCACAATTTCGAAACTTTTTTTACGATACCGACTTTCCTAACCTTTTAACTTGTTGAAACTATGGTGATTTGTGAATGATTCTCTTAAAGCTTTTTAACCATAGAAATAGAATTCTAAAACCAACCAAGTAATTCCTTACCTTTCTTAAAGTTCGATAAACCAAATTTGATTTCAATGAACATTAACCATCATCATCATCATTAAAAACAACAATGTAATAGAAATGCTTCATAGTACTTCCACTATTTTTKACTCTTAATTAAAATATTTGAAATTATTCAAAAATTCTTAAGATTCATAATAATATTTCTTTTTTTTTTWAATTTATAAATAACATTCACTCTTAACTAAAATATTTAAGATTAGGTGAAAATACAAATTATATATATATATATATATATATATAGAGAGAGAGAGAGAGAGAGAGAGAGAGAGAGAGAAACAATTTACCCATATAATTTTTCAATTTATGAAGGAGACACATAACATTTATTTTTAATTAAATTATTTAAAATTATTTAGAAATTCAATATATATTGGATAAAATGTAATATTTGTGATTATTTAAAAATTCAAAGTAGTTTTTTTTAATCTATAGATGAGATGTATAACACAAGGCTCATTTTCCTACATTCTAATAACTTATTAATATAAAAGTTATTTTTTGGGCATCTGAGGATCCATGATGCAATTGGTCTGAGGTTTGCAAGATGGGAATGTGTCTAAGAAATGCAACATAGGAGGATCTACATCTGTGCTTCACTATTTGATAGGTGGATCCATGTATGAGGTTCCACGTTTGACGTTACACATGGGAGGATCCAGGTCTAAGGTGCATGGGGTGCCAGGATATGATTAATCAATTGCTAGCTAGGGTTATAAATGATTGAAGGAGTTCATTCTAAGGATTTGTTCATCCAATAACACATTGGTTCAACAATTCATTTTGAGTTTTGTTATCAAATCATCACCGATCGGTTCAACTTTAGGCATTATTCAGCGCATCACTAGCCAGTTCATCTCATCACCCAATGGTTTAGATTGAGGCACTACATAGCACACATGGTGAATGACAACATCTACTCAATGGTATGGTTGATCATTATGCTAAGTTAAATCACTTTACAAAAGGTTCAAGCCATTTTCCATGAAAATTTACGCATATAATTGACAAGAAAATAGTCACTCACTTCATATATCAACAATTGGAAAGCAATATTGATTTTACTTATTAAAGTATTGAATTATGGTGTAGCATCTTCTCAGACGATACAGAAGGAGGTCTGCAATTTTGAGATTAGGGTTTAAGGATTTTCCAAGACTAGGGTTTTTTCACAATATAAAGGATGAAATCGTGGATTTATTTGATAATCACTAGAGGGCCAACAAATATGTTCTAATCCAATGGATCTAAAGCTCATATCTGAACCCCCTCCACTCAAAAGCATCAAAATTGGAGTAAACCCAATGGAGGAAGAAACCATAGCAATTCTAGGTGAGCTAGTAAGAGAATAATTCGATGGCCATATTTCCAACTCACTCGGACCGTGTGCCTTGAAATCAAAGAATTGTTGACTTGTTGGGTGATCTTGGAAGGTACAAAGTGTAGGATTTGAAAGGTCAGGGATTTTATTCCCTGAGTGCTAACACTGATGAACATTCATACTTGCCACATGAGATTCTACCTCAATTATTAAGTATGTTGAATGTTGTTCCTTTATACTTGCTTATAGGCTCCTCGGACTCTTCATTTCTTTGAAAGGAGGATTGTGAAGGGGATCTTAGATTTTGTAATTTTTTGGAAATATTTCTAAAATTTGAATAGCAAGAAGCCCTCGGGGCCATTTTGGAGGAGAAGGAAGTTTGGTGTTTATGAATCTTTTGTTATGAATTGTTTCCAACTTGTTCATGATCATTGTGGATGTTGTAAGGTTATAGTACTCATTTCTTAGATTATTATTTTGTGAATTTTATAGCTTTGTAGTGTATTTATTTTCCAATATCATATTTCTTAGATGGTGAATAGGCAGTTTTGAATGAGTCATTGTTGTAGAATATTCTATGCATGTATTTTTTTCATATATTACTAATACTTGTCCCTCTTTAGTAGTTAACTATTTAAGTTTGTGTGTAGTAATTATCGATTTTTACTATCTTTTCATTCTTTCTATATTTTGTTCATAGCTAGGATACGTTAGATTAGACTTAATTTCTTCATTTAGTTTAGTTCATGTTTGCATCCATTGCATTTCTGCATATCAAAACCACTTATACCCACTCATCCTATTAATGTCATCCGATCTTGAATATATATGGAACTCCTATTCCAAACGGTGTGAAGTCTAATTGGTATTTCATACTAGGGAGTACCCTTATCTGTTAAAGGGATTTTTTCCTACATCAACAAGTTCCTAAAGAGAAACAACACATAATCACACTCTTGCAAATAATGGAAACTCAAGGTGAAGAAATCCCTGAGTCCACACTTAGTAAAGATCCAAAAAGAGCCTTCCATAAATTGACCCTAGGGTAGTGAGATCCAAGACCAACCAACAAAGGAATAAGAGAGAATTATGGTAACCCTCACACAACAATTTGTTAAGCCCTAAATAGTGGGACATTACCCCTTAATTGGGAATATTACATTAGTATTGTTATTTTATTTATGTCGGCTTGGATCCATTAGTTGTAATTGTACCTCCTAGTATCTTATATATACCAAGGAGACCTTTTCATTTGGAATGAGCAGGTATTTGTAAATTTATGTGGTGTATAAGTAGGTTACCCCCTTGAAGAGGCTTATTATCTGAAATTCTCTCTTTTTCAAGGCATTGAGTACTTATTCTGAGGTTTATATGCTATTTTGATATTTGGTTCTTAACATTTTGTATTAGAGCTCAAGGTCTTGGGGTTTCATTGCTGCATCTGAGACACCTTGTAATTTTCACTATAAATTTTTTCTACATGTTTCAAAAGGAAGTCCTTGGAAGATATTTAGTAGACAAATAAAGGTACTTGGGGCTCAAATTTAAGCTACTGAGGCTTTATATTATCAGAGATATAGCCTGTGTAGTGTCGGGTTCTGGAATCATCCATAATTTAGTCATCATGGAATTTTCACTATAAAATATTTTATGTGACATTTCATACCTTTGAAATCAGAATATATTCATAGAAATTATCACGGTATCTTTGATAAAAATTCTAGCTTCTGGGTCATCCCACTTTTGGAGATACACCCTGTGTAAGATAGGGTAGTTGACTAGTCCTATTAACTAGTCTCAATCATGTGTTTTGGGTAAAACAATGATATATTCTTCATTGAGTATCCAAATTAAGTGAGACCAGTTGCATTGGACAGTGGACAATCTATAGTATTTCGGGTGCAAGTTTCAGAATCAAATATCATATATTTTTCTCTTGACACGCTTTTCAAGTACGCTCTCTTGGAAGGGACAAACATCAACAGGGTGTGGGGAAGTTACCATAACTTCCACTTGGTACATCCAATTTTGATCAGACCCATGGCATTACAGAGAAGACATATCAAAGAACTACAAAACAAAATTTAGACCCAAAAGGGATGAAAATTTGGAGATACAACAAAATAAAGATTGTCTAGTAGAACCACCTCTAAATCAAGGTTTAAAAGTGATACTTGGCTAACATGCCACCAAAAAAGGGAACTTCTACACCAAATAATCCTTTAGACAGTCCTACCTGGACTCTTGATGAAGATGAAGAAATGTGTAGGGACATAAATTATTTACAAAATAAGGAAGTAACAAAAGATGAACTACAAGGGATGATGGATTCAACTGAAGCTAAGTTGGAAGAAATAATGGATACTAAGATGGATGGTTTAAAAAGGGATATCATGGAAGGATTGAAAAATTTGATAATAGAGATGCCACCTAAAAGTGAAAATGTATCCCATGAAATTCATGATGAGGACACAAGGACGATGAATCAAGACTGGAGAAACTCCAATTTTGGGTTGAAGACCAACCACTTTCCTAAGATTGATATGAGGAAGTTTGATGGAAAGGATCCAATCACATGGATACTCTAGATGGAGAAATTCTTTGATCTACATGATGTGCCACACACACAAAAGATACAAATTCCATATTTATATTTAGAACCCAATCAATTTGTGTGGTATCGATGGCTTTGTTCTTGCAAATCACTTGGCACTTGGACAATTTTCATGGAAGAAATGATAACACACTATGAGGATACAAGGAGAAATACCTTCTTTAGCCAATTGGTAAATCTCAAGAAAAAGGGTTCAGTTGCGGAGCACATTGAGAACTTCCAAAGATTGAATATAAAGGTAACATATATTCTAGATGAGCACCTGATTGATGTATTCATAGGAACTTTAAAGGATAACATNAGGATATATCAAAAATAAAAAGGTAATAGTCCTAATTGATTATGGTAGTACTCATAATTTCATTCACTATAAATTAGCCAAAGATCTCAATTGCTTTATATATCCAGCTCCATAGTTTCAAGTAATTATTGTAGATGGAGGAACTATCAATTTCTCAAGAAAATTCCATAAGATAAATCTTACTATGGGGGAATATGTAATAAATAGTACAATGATTGTTATACACATGGGTGGTGCTGATGTCATACTAGGAGTCCAATGGTTACAATCATTGGGAACATTGGATTTTAATTTTCAATAACTTTTCATGAAATATTCATTGGAAGGAAAGGAAATTGAGTTAAGGGTTATCACATGGAAACCCAGTAAAGTGATAAGCTCTAATGGCATGAAAAAATTATTGAAAAATGGGCATCAGGGTGTAATTGTACAACTATGATCACTATATGTTCAAACATCTAAGCCATCTATTCCCCTATATCTCCAAGGGATCATTGATAAGCATTCCAATGCATTTGAAGATATTCCCAGAGGTCTTCCACCCACTTGCAATCATGATCATGTTATTCACCTAACTCCTAGGAGTGTTCCTCCTAACATCATGCCTTCCAGATACCCTTATGCCCAGAAGATTGAAATTGAGCGTATGATTGAAGAAATGTTAGAGGATGGCATTATTAGACCTAGCCAAAGTTCTTACTCTGCACCGGTGGTAATGGTACTCAAGAAAGAGGGCTCATGGCGTATGCGTCCAGATTATAGAGAGCTCAACAAGATCACTATTAAAGATAATTTTCCCATTCCCGTCATTGATGAATTGTTAGATGAACTACATGGATCAATCTACTTCACAAAGTTGGATCTTTGTTCAGGGTATCATCATATTAGAATGAAGGAAGCAAATATCCCCAAAAAAACATTCCGAACTCATGAAGGCCATTATGAATTTTTGGTCATGCCTTTTGGCCTTATGAATGCACCTTCCACATTCCAAGTGTTGATGAATTCCATTTTCAANCCCTTCCTTCGAAAATTTGTGTTAGTATTTTTTGATGATATACTAATCTATAGAAAGTCTTGGGAGGATCATGTTCGACATGTTGACAGGGTTCTACATCTACTAAAGGAGCAAAAACTATATGAAAAAACATCCAATTGTTTCTTTGGGGTAAAGGAGGTAGAGTATTTGGGTCATATTGTATCTCATGAAGGTGTCAAGGTAGACCCTACCAATATTAAGGCCATGATGGACTAGCCGATTCCCAAAACATTGAAGAATATTAGAGGATTTTTGGGTTTGACAGGTTACTACTGCAAGTTTGTTTGAAACTATGGAAGAATAACAACACCTTTAACATCATTAACTAATAAGGATGCATTTTCATGGACTCCGGAGGAAATTCAATATTTTGAAAAACTTAAAGAGGCAATGTGCAAAGCTCTTGTCTTGACTACACCAGACTTCACAAAAACCTTTATTGTGGATTGTGATGCCTCAAGAAATGGAATTGGTGTTGTTATAATTTAAGAAGGAAGGCCCCTTGCTTTTAAAAGTCGACCACTCAAGGGAAAGGACTAACACAAACCCATTTATGAGAAGGAAATGGTGGCAATACTCCATGCATTGAAGCAATGGTGCCCTTACCTAATAGGTACGCACTTCAAGGTAAAAACAGATCATGATAGTCTTAAATACTTCTTGGAACAAAGACTATATTCAGAAGAACAACAAAAATGGGTGACCAAGATTTTGTGTTATGATTTTGAAATCATCTACAAAAAAGGGAAGCAAATTTTTGTGGCAGATGCACTCTCAAGAAAAAATGAAGATGTTGAGGCCTTTCTCTATGTTATCTCAATCATCCAACCTGGTTGGATAATATAAGCAAGGGATGAATGGAAGAATGACGAAAAAGTGTGGACTCTCATTCAAAGGTTGCAACAAGATTCTTGTGCATTAGATACATTTACATGGAAGAATGATTCACTATGGTACAAATATCGCTTATATTTATGTAAGAAATCCCAACTCAAACAAAAGGTACTCTTGGAATTGCACACCTCTTTGGTAGGAGGGAACTCAGGATTTTTGAAAAACTACGACAGGGTCAAGAATGAATTTTTTTGGGATGGCCTTAAAACTAATGTTCAAAGGTTTGTGGAAGAATGTTTGGTTTTCCAAAAAAATAAGGTGGAAACAATTAAGACCCCAGGTATTTTACAACCATTAGCCATCCCAAGTCAGCATTGGGAGGAGGTTTCCATGGATTTCATCATAGGTTTACCGAAGTCTAAAGGAAAGAATGTCATCATGGTGATTGTTGATAGGCTAAACAAGTATGCACACTTTTTTTCACTCTCTTACCTTTTCAAAGCTAGTACAATTTCCACCACATTCATGGAGATAGTTCAAAATCTACATGGAAGCCCAAAGATTATTTTAAGTGACATAGATCCCATATTCACTAGACATTTTTGGACATAATTATTTTCTTGTTTGGGTACTCAATTGGCTCATAACTCATCTTATCATCTTCAATCTGATGGAAAAACCGAGATAATGAACAAATTTATAGAAGGCTACCTTCGTTGCTTTGTCTCTGATAAACAAACAAAATGGTTCAAGTGGTTACCCTTAGAAGAATGGTGGTATAACACTTCCTTTCATACTGCAAAAAAATGACACCATTTATGGTGCTCTATGGATATCACCCACCGTCCATCACTTCTTCTCTAATTTAAGAAAAATATAAGTTTCAAGCAGTGGAATATCACATTGAGAATCAACAACAAGTTCTCCAACTCTTAAAGGACAACTTGACCATGGCACATAATCACATGAAACAATAAGCAGATCAACATCGTAGTGAAAGAAGTTTTGAAGTAGGGGATTGGGTATTTTTAAGACTACAACCATACAAACATATGTACCTCAAGCAAGATAATAAGGATAATAAATTATCACCAAAGTATTGTAGCCCTTATAAGGTGTTGCAAAAGATTGGTACTATGGCATACAAATTGGAGTTTCCTTCATCTTCGCAAGTACACCCTGTTTTCCTTGTTTCATGCTTAAAGAAGGTTATAGGTGACAAGATCCCAATTCAAACTATATCACTAGAACTTGAGGAGGAAGGAAAAATCATATTGGATCCTAAAGCTATCACTGACACAAGAATTCACCAGCTGAGGAATAGATCCATTTTAGAGTATCTCATTAAGTGGAAGAAACTAGTTGTTGAAGATTCTACTTGGGAAGACGAGTCTTTTATAAAAAAACATCCATAATTACTCAAGTGTTGCAGACAACACTTGTCTAAAGGGGAGGGGCATTTTAAGCCCTAAATAGTGGCACATTACCCCTTAATTGGGGCATATTACATTAGTATTGTTATTTTATTTATGTCGGATTGGGTCCATTAGTTGTAATTGTACCTCCTAGTATCCTATATATACCAAGGGGACCTTTTCATTTGGAATGATCATGTAATTGTAAATTTATGTGGTGTATAAGGAGGTTACCCCCTTGAAGAGGCTTATTATCTGAAATTATCTCTTTGTCAAGGCGTTGAGTACTTATTCTGAGGTTTTTATTCTATTTTGATATTTGGTTCTTAACACAATCACCCAATGTGCATATTCTCTTGTAA
>JZKD02S2195600.1:22165-33142 GCA_000966675.3 Picea glauca
AATGCATCATATTTATGTTTTAGAAAATAAATCCATGTTTTCCTTGAGAAATCATCAATAAATGTAAGAAAATAGGTGATGCCTCCTATAGATGGTGTTTGCATTGGTCCATAGATATTTGAATGTACTATTTCCAGTGGATATTTTAGTCTATATGACTTGCCAACTAGAAATGACTCTCTATGTTGCTTTCCAAAGATGCGCATATTGTTTCTGGTCTTTCAATTAATGGAAAACCTTTCACCATATCCTTTGTATGTAGCAGCTTTAGACCTCCAAACTTTAAATGTCCAAATCTGAAATTATATAGCCATGAATCATCCTACCCTTTAGATCGGAATGTTTCCTGCAACTCTGCACCACTGTCTTCTCTTTTCTTGAAACTATGTGCACTACCTTCTTTGCTTTCTATTGTAAATGTAGTGTCGGAGTGCACATATTTTGCTTCATGGACAACTTGTGGTGTTTTTCACTTCATAGTTGGCTTCAATGTCAATGGAAAAATTTTGTTTCTTGTAATAATATGATAGCTTGGATATATTTCCACGATCACACAATGGTTATCTTCCATGTATATTCTATACCCTTTTTGTAACAGTTGTCTTATGCTCATCAAATTATATTTTAGACCAGAAACATAATATACATCATACATAACTTTTTTTCTCCTCTTGTTTAGTTAGAATATTAATACTGCCTTTACCTAAGATAGTGATTTGGATATTGGTTCCAAGTGTACCTTTAGTTTGGACTGACTTATCAAAACTAAAAAACAATTTTAAGTTTCTTGTCATGTGATTACTGTAGCCTGAATATAGATACCATATGTCACATGGAATTTCTTGAGAAACATTGCATTCAATTGGGAAAATTATAGGCATTGCTTCAACGCACGCCATAAGCATAGGGTTTCTCAGACTATTTGTGTTGTTTCATTGATCTTGACCTTGCTTGTTTTGATAAAATTGTCTCTTCCTGAATTCATATGCATAGTGACCATATTTTTTATATTAATGGCATTGAATATTTGATTTATCAAATCTTTGATTACTTGAGTGATCGTTATTTTTATTTTGACCTCTTCCACGAGTATTTGTTGTGTCCTCCTCTAGCAGAACTCCCTCTTTCTCTAAAGTTACCTCTCCCCCTTCCTCTTCCACGACTTATATATGACTGTACGAAAAATGCATTTTCTCATGACATATTTGATCTATTTAATTTGTGATCATGATTAATGAGGGAGGCTTGTAACTCATCTAGACTAAACTCACTCAAATCTTTGTTCTCTTCTAAAGTCACAACAAGATTATCAAATTTAGGAGGAATACTCCTAAGTACTTTCTCAACAACATTCCTATATTCTATGGTTTCTCCATGAGACTTAATTTGATTTATCAAACCAATAACATGGGTGTAAAATGAATCTACTGAATCTGAGTCTTTCGTTGATAGAGTTTCAAAATATCTTCTAAGAATTTGTAGTTTTGAAGTCTTGACTTTGTGCATACCTTGATAAGAAGTTTTTAGTATGTCCCATGCTTCCTTGGCTTGCTTTGTTGATGCAACTCTTGGGAGTATGCTCTCATGCATGGCTTGATGTATGTAAAACATTGTATTTCCATCCTTCTTCCTTTGATCTTTTAAAGAACCCTTCTTAGCTTGTTTGAGACAATTTTTTGTTGCCTCGTCTACCGGTTTCACATAGCCTTTTTGGAGTATCTTCCACACATATTGACCCCGAAATAATTCCTTCATGGTCAAGGACCATAACTTCCTATAAAAGTGGGAGGTTGCATATTTGAAGTAGAAGCTATGATTTCACTTTACAACAAAGTTGTTGCTCTTTGAAACTTACTTTGATAAACATGCTCTGATACTAGATCTAGGATCTATAGGGCGCAGACTTACTTAGAACGTCACAATTACAAATGTTGTTCACTACAATACTTCGTCGTTGATATTCAAAACTTACTACGCAGTTCTCATATTGCGGCAGAATTCGTGTTGTGATGATAACACTTAGTAAAGTGATTTATTGTCACTATGTTACTCTCAACACAAAAACTCACATATATATTTTCAATGCGGAATCAAGAACTTATAAATATATATAGTTAATCTTGTGATGAAATAGAGAGAAGATATTTTTGAAGTGTTTGAACACAACATAACTCATAAACCAATCACACAAATAAATTACCCATCTCATATGTTGTGCACTGTTACAAAACACAATATTTTGTAGAGTTTCAGCTCCAACAACTTCTGCATAATTTCAGAGACAGAGCTTGTGCTCTCAGTCTTTAAACAAAATTTGCGTAAACATAAAATTTACGACTTATAATTAATATTTCCAACGTGTCGCCCCCACCATGCATTAGCTTAATTACTTGAACATTGCAAGGTTAACTAGTTGTTAAATTTTTTTACACGTAACTTAAATTGTTAGACTTCATATGGACTATTTAAAATTTGTTTTGCCTGTCATGATTAACGTGACACAATTATCTCTACCAGTAAAATAATGCAATAATAACTATTCGGGGGATGTTATAGGGTATCATATTACTATTTTATATTATCTTCATATTTGGATGCCTTTCAAGTCTATTTTCATATTTGGATGCCTTTCAAGTTTATCATTAAATATCTAGTACATTCAAATTCAAATCCTTGATATACACAGATTAGTTAGAAGATGTGAAAGACTAATGACCATTATCCTAATTTAAAACCATAACTCTAATCTTAGCTATTTATCATAAAAGTGATTGATATATCATATTTGTTTATATAGACCACCTAACTTTCAAGTTCAAGACTTCATCCCCCAACATTGGTTTTGAGAGAACCTTCCTATAGTTCATAGATTCATCAAAGGGAATTTTCTTATATGCAAATCTTTCTCAATAAATCTTGAATGTCCATATCATGCTTCATATTAGTTCATATATGCATCAAAGGGAATTGTCTTATATGCAAATCTTTCTTAGTAAATCAAATGTCCATACCATGCTTCATATTGTTATGAGGCATGGTATTGGACTCTTATAGCTATATGTAACCAATAATCATCATTTTAAATCACAATCCTCAATTGATGGCCTGGTTGGGGAACCAATGGGTGTGGAATTCTGAGCAAAAAAGACTACTATGGTTAAGTGCAAATGATAATAAATTAAAACCAATGAGAGAATATTGTTCAAAATTTGGTACCTAGACAGTTCCATTAAATCCTACCTTATTGAATCTACGAAAAATATATACTACAAAGGGCATAATGCTACTATGGAATTCGTATGAGTCTACTGCTAAATTTTCACGAGATCCAATGGATATGCAAATACAACATCTTTTATTCTTACTACATCGTGTCCTAATAATGGATATGAAGACATGTGCCAAACTTCTCTCTATGTCTTCCCTGACCAAGTATCGAATACATGGTTGGTTCACATCGCTCATATGTGTAAGAATTGACAAAAAAATAAGGAAAATGTTGAGTAGTATGGACAAACCTCCCCTCCTTGAACTCAAAGACTGGTTACTATTGACTTTAGTTGATAATGCCTACATCGAGATATTTATGTCATGAATTCTTTACTCAACACAACTGTTTCCAGGAGTTTGTACATGTGGTCGGTCAAGTCGAACCATGTATGAAGTGTGAATGTGCATAGAAGTGCCATCAACTCATGATTGGAGTCTATATGTAGCTTTTAATGGATTGTCTACCAGTGTCCCATTTGATTAGGAAGAATCCCTGATTGTAGGTTACGTTTGCGTTATGAGAAATCCTAGCTACAAAGTCAAAGGTTAACTTTGTTGTTGTGCCCTTAGCTAAAGATAACAACAAAAATGCAACGATCATGGGTTCAGGTGATGAGAAGGCCTACCACAAAGTCAAACGTTATTTTTGTTGTTGTCATTTAATTTAAAAACGTACCTTTAATATTATTTATTTATTATAAAAGTGATTGATATAGCCTGTGAACTTATATCAACCAATTTTATAATGTGGTTGTGCTAGTTATACAAATAGGTTTATACTTATTAGAAATGACCAAAATTAATGGTGTTTTAATTATTGATGGTTTTTTCATGGACAATATTTCATATGAGAAGAATATTTTCACAATAAATGATGGGTTTATTTCATATGAGAAGAATATTGTCCCAATAAATAAAAAGTTGTAATTTCAAGTACTAACTTTTTTTCATGAAAAAATATGTATATTTGTCATTAAATTGACTAGGGTGATTTAGATGTTTTACTGTTAGAATTGTCAATGCAGAAAACACAATTCACAATGATAATAATTAACAATCATACACAGATAATAGACACATGGATTTCACGTGGTTCACCCAAACGTTGGGCTATGTCCACCAAGCATAGGCATTGGTTGTTTTATTATTCCGATCATGGGAGTTACATCAGATTGGAAAGTTTTCACTTTGTCTCTCACACTCAGTCGTTCTTGCCTCTACGGGCTTACATGTATTTATATACATTTACAAGAAACTGAATAATAAATGCAATCCCTATCCATATTCTAACTTAGTCTATTTGGTTGTAACCAACACAGAATAATAGGATCCAAATTTGGTGTTGGTAATTCGTTTTCACCAAATCCTAAAAATCTCCACCTTGAAAACAATTAACCTGATACCTTGCTCCTTCCTTTTGTTCATCACCTTTTCTGCAAGCCAAGAGAAGCCAAGCACCACGACAACTTCTCTAATAAAATTGGTTTCATGATCTCACCTGTGTGACTTGCACCAGTTTGGATTTCCTGAGGGGTGACTCCACCTCCAACATGACTTCCACAATTGTGTTGTGAGACATATTTAGTGATAGGTCTCCTTCTATCCAAAACACTTATTTTATAACATACATTACAATTATCACATACTATCTCAATGTAACCATTATAGGTGACATTTGTGCTTCTCAAACATTGAAGCACCCATTTCACTGCAACACCTGAATCTGTCACGTATCTGACAACATCATTAGCATGTGAAACATCTCATCTTAACCATTTCATCACATACAACATAACTCCTACTGAACTTACACGAGACATAACCTTTTCTTCTTTATAGACAGGCCCTATGCTTGAAGAAAACTTATAATGGAAAGCAAGAGGGATAAAAATTGGTTTTACAATGTTCATACTAAACTCCAACCACAACTTACCATTACCATTTATGTATACTTCCATGCCCTTAATTTGTTTTGATGATCCTTGATCCCTCATCTAAATTGTCCTATCCACCTGAGTCAATTTATTACTGATTTTATCCATGCTTCGGCTTGCATCGAACATATCATCAAAAAATAACATCAAGACTGTCAATGTTCTATAAACTGTATATTCATGCCTAAGCTTTGAAAAATTATGACTCACTATGAAGGATTCAAACCACTTGTATATTTGCCTCGGTACCAATAGGCCATACAATGAATTATCTAGCATGCAAACAAATTTACCGTTGCGATCTTGAATCAACCATTTTGGTTGTTCCATACATAATATATCTCTATCAATGGTGACCTTGTGAAAAATATGATCCCACACACAACATCGCTTTATACCACCATCATAACTTACAGAGATATAAAACGAGTAGGAATTCAGAAACAAAGATTTTAAGTCTTGAACTAATTTACCTCTTACCAGTACCTGCAATTCTTTATTTCTATTATGACCTTGATGCTTCTTCCATAAACAAGAAGATACATATGTGACCTCAGATGCCACTTCAGTAATCCCTTCCATCTTATAAAGGTTATCAACTTTTGTTGCCTTCATCACTACTAAATTACCTTTCGACAATGTGAAAGCTCCACCTTGACCTGTATACTTATATCCACAAGAATCCAACACTCCTAATGAAATCAAATTTGATTTAAGATCAAGTACATATCTAACATCTGTTAATTCCCTAACAATACCATCGAACATCCTGATTCTAATACATCCAACCCCAACTGTTTTGCAACGAATATCATTTCCCATAAACACTACACCCTCATCAACAAATTGGTAAGAAATGAACCAATTTCTATGTGAGCACATGTGGTGGGAGGCACGTGAATCTAACTGCCATTCTTGTTGATATTGTAAATTAATAGAAACGGATAAAACTTGATCAATTATACCTGAATTTGTTACAACCAAATTTTGCTTCCTTCGTAGAGTTTTCTTCAAATTCCTTTCTCTTCCAGCAATCTTTCTTGAGATGTCATGTTTTTCCACAGTACCAACATTTTGCTTTACCCTTTTTGTGTCTTGACTTAGATCGAAAATAACTTCTCTCATTCTTCTCTGTGGTTAGACCTCTGATCAACATCGCCTCTGAAGTTGAGGTTTATTTACTAGATTTTCTCCTCATATCCTCAGCGAACAAAGCTCCCACAACAGAGTCATAATCTAAAATTTATGTTGAACTAAAGATAATAGATATGGCTATATTATCTCAAGATTTAGGCAACGAACACAATAGTGTAATAGCCTTATCTTCATCTTCGAATTTAACTTCCATACTAGTCAATTGAACTATAAGGGTATTGAAGGTATTTAAATGGTCAGCAAATTTTGTACCTTCTTTCATCTGCAAACTATACAGTTGTCTCTTCAAGTATATTTTGCTTGTCAAGGACTTCGTCATATATAGACTTTCCAACCTGCTCCATAACCCTGATGTTGTATCCTCTCCTACAATATTAAACCGAACCTCATCTGCGAGACATAAACGAATGGTACTAAGAGCTTTTGTATCCAGATCTTTCCATTCCCATTCTGTCATGGTTGTTGGTTTCTTTGACTTGCATGTCAATGCTTTCTGCAACCCTTGTTGCACCAGTAAATCCCGCATCTTGAGCTTCGAGAGCTCAAAGTTATCTTGAGCTTCCAGAACTCAAAGTTGTTTTTACCGCTGAACTTTTCAACTTCATAGCACAAAAAATCTCCCAATATCCACTTCTTATAAAACTCTTTTAAATATAGAGAAATAGTGGTAAAAACCCTCAAAAAGTTTAAAAGAAAAAAATTATTAATTTTTTTTAATATGAGTTTAATATTGAATGTATTATTATAATGTCAATATATAACCTCACCTTTTAATTTTAAAATAGAAATAAAAAACACCATTCACCTTCACTCATACACTCCTTCACCATGTTAATGCATACACTCCTCACCCTTATTACGCCGAAAGGCGTACATCTATTGACAATGGGCACAATTAATCACCTTTTAATCTCAAATTCTAATTTAATGGCTAACAATTGAAGATGCTGGCATATTCTTAATCGTCCTCCCAAATCAATGAATGTGATTTACTCTTCATAACTTCCTTGTATTTTTTAATACATCCGTTAACATGTTTACTTTTTAACATTTACCTAATCATATTAAGAAATTACTCTATCACCATATGATTGCCACGTTTCAGTGCGTTTCATTCTCTACCCCTAATTTCCTCACATGTCCGGGGGTTTCATATTGGATCGACTGCGTTTTATTTTCTGCATGAGCGTGGAGCATGGTAGAGTTTTTTGTTGCTATATTTTTACAGTTTATTTAGGACTTACCTTGTTAAATTTTAATGGCGAAAATACAACATACAAGAGAAGGTCAAAGATCGTAGTAGAGCAGGAGATGGCACCTTCTGCGAGCCGCTTGAAATGCCAATGCTAACACTAGAGCTTTACATATTGTGCTTGTCCTCATCTTAAAAGGTAAACCCTAGATATCAAAGAAATCAGAAGAATGCAATGCCATGGTACGCAGCATAACCCATATATATATAGATAGTTTTTGTGGCTGAAATGGTTCAGATTTCGTGTGAGACACGATGGATCGATGGGTAACTCAACTATTAGCGCGAGGAGAGTAGATATCTTTCTTTTCAGATTTTGACGAAATGCAAAGTTCAGTGGATAGACTCTATTTGTTGTACTGNAAGATCGTAGTAGAGCAGGAGATGGCACCTTCTGCGAGCCGCTTGAAATGCCAATGCTAACACTAGAGCTTTACATATTGTGCTTGTCCTCATCTTAAAAGGTAAACCCTAGATAACAAAGAAATCAGAAGAATGCAATGCCATGGTACGCAGCATAACCCATATATATATAGATAGTCTTTGTGGCTGAAATGGGTCAGATTTCGTGTGAGACACGATGGATCGATGGGTAACTCAACTATTAGCGCGAGGAGAGTAGATATCGTTCTTTTCAGATTTTGACGAAATGCAAAGTTCAGTGGATAGACTCTATTTGTTGTACTGTTATATAGTGGAGGCGACCAAAATCATATTTCATACTTAAAGTATGATTCGTGGTGGGGTTAGCAGCGTCCCCGGTGACAAAGGCAGCGGAGAAGGTCAAAGATCGTTGTAGAGCATGAGATGGCACCTTTTGGGACGTCCATTACTGCCACTTGAAATGCATATACGAATTTAATGAAATACAGATTTACCTTGTTTTGATTTTGCATAGAATTAAATAGAAGGCAAAGAAAATGTTGATCTGATATAGTAAATTTTATTTACAAACCCTAAATATTAAAATTAAATTTAATAAATTAAAAATGCCTTTCTGCATTCATGAGTCACAATTATGTAGCTGTGCTAGTACTATTCCTTTAAAAAAAATATCTCATATAATGAAAAGACAACTACCATGTAGACTTTATCACTTTATACCTCTATTTTAAATGCATTCACCATTTAATTCATAACTTCATGAGTGTGTTTCTTGAACCGCGTTTGTTTTAAAGGGTATCGCCGCACTTCAGGATATACCTAGAGTGCGGCGATCTAAAAAGTCTCTATACATATTTCCGGACTGCGGAAATGTTGAAAAATTACTCACGCACCTACCTTCGTTATTGTTGTCCCGTGGAAATGTGGAAGATTTATCATTACTCACGCGCACCTCTTGTTATTGTTGGGCTGCGGAAATGTGGAAGATTTATCCACGCGAGAAACGTGCATTACCGGCCGCTGCGAACTTTCGAGAGGAGAGATTTTCGAAAATGTAGAAATCTATCCACTTCATTTCTGTGATTTTTTTGATAATTTGAAACTCTTTTAATCTTGTTCTGATATCACTTGTTAGAATTGTCAATGCAGAAAACACAATTCACAATGATAAGAATTAACAATCACACATAGATAATAGATACAGAGATTTACTTCCACCAAGCATAGGTATCAGTTGTCTTATTATTCAGATCATGACTATTACATCATATTGGCAAGTTCCCACTCTATCTCTCACACTCAATTACATATATTTATATACATTTACAAGAAACTGAATAATAAATGCAATCCATATCCATATTCGATTTATTTAATTGTAACTAACCCAGAATAATAAGATCCAAATATTTTCTTGGTAATTAGTTGTAAACAAATCCCAACATTTACTATGTTTAATTACTATGTTTAATTTTTTTACTTTGTTTTGTTTTTTTTGTTTTTTAAGTTTTTTACTGATTTAGATTTTTACTGTATTTATGTTTTTTTTTATTTAAATTTTCTTCCCTTATCTGATGTCACTTGGATGCTAAGTGGGGCTCCTTGAGTAAGTGGAACAGCTTATTACTGTGCCGGCTATCTCATTGCCACGTTTAGGTGATTTGTAAATAGTTCCATTATGATTTGGGTTTTTACTGTATTTATGTTTTTTTTATTTAAATTTTCTTCCCTTACCTGATGTCACTTGGATGCTAAGTGGGGCTCCTTGAGTAAGTGGAGCAGCTTATTACTGTGCCGGCTATCTCATTGCCACGATTAGGTGATTTGTAAATAGTTCCATGATTAGGTGATTAGTAGTGGAATATGTCGGATTTGAAGCTTGCCATGGTCTCAATTGAGAGATGCGCAAGAGTTTCAGATTTCACAGGTTTCAAATTTTTGTTTTAATGTAGTTTTAATTAAGGTTTGCATGGTGTAGTTTTAATTTGGGTTTGTAATTTTTCAGAATGGGTTGGGTTTTAGATTCATCCTCACTCATTATCATAATGCTCAAGGTTCTAGATTTAGCTCAAACGTATTTGGGCACCTGGTTACACTATAAATGGATCTATCTATTCTACTCCATGGGATTTGAAGTCTATTATGTTATGTGGGATCTCAAGTCCAACGCAGGAAAAGTTTATCACTGGTTTCGCTATCCCTGCCCGAACTTGAATATTTGAGATTTTGTTTTAATGCCAGTAAATAAAAGTTCGTTTCGTTTGGCCTGTGAGTTTGCTTACAACTTGAAGGCTAATGGTTTACTTAAATTATTTTTCTTAAAATCTGCATAGCTTATATTTTTCCATTTAAAACAACATGAACTTTACCCAGGCCTGCACCTGCCCCCTCGAACCCTAATCTTCTGTAGTTGTAATTTTTGTTTTTTCTTAATTGAAATTAAGTTTTATATTTTTTCTATTTATTAAGATATTAGGTACTATTTACACTGAAAGCTTGTTACAGTGCTATTTACAGTTTTGGATATTCTCTGGCTGATACAGGGAATTTGTTAGGGGCAGCTGCTAGTCATCATGTTGGTAATATTCCTTATGGCGAAACATATTTTGGCAAAGAAACAGGCCACTTCTAGGACGGACGGACGACTATTCGTTGATTATATTGGTATGCAGCTGAAACCCTTTTAAAATAAAAAGTACTTGTTAATTGTTTATATGTTTCTGTAGAGAGAGCGTGTGATAGAGATATTCATTACTACTAACAAACTTAGTTTCTTTCATTTTCATGACGTAAATTTTGTTGGGAAGCACAAGCTTCCGATCTGCCGTTCTTAGATCCTCATATATATGAGGATAAGAAACACTTCAAAATTCACCGGCGGTGTTAACTTCGCAGTGGCTGGAGCCACGGCCATGAAATTTTCTTTCTTAAAAGCGACGAATATAGGGACGCTTATGACTCCATTTTCACTGGACACTCGGA
>JZKD02S2195611.1:0-16154 GCA_000966675.3 Picea glauca
CGCTAAAACATCAAATCGCCCAAGAACTTAGGATAAAAACCAAAAGTGGGTCGTGCTACGACCCTTTCCTGCATTTTCACCAAGGGGGGCATTTCCTAAGGAAATAACCCCACTTTATCAAAATCTTGTGCTAACAGAATGCATCCAAGGGGAGTGTATGAATTGAGAAATTTTGGAAAACAAGAATTGAGGAGTGTTGATGGTGAGGATTTTGCAGTGAGTATGCAGGAGTTTCAGGAAAAGGTCAAGCAAAAGTTGCAAGAAAACAACCATCGATATAAATAGAGGGTAGATATGAGAAGGAGGCCAGTGAATTTTGAAGTTGGTGAACTAGTCATGGCATACCTGAGGAAAGAGAGGTTTCATGTAGGGACCTATAACAAACTGAAACTTAAAAAGATTGAGCCATGTAAAATTTTAAGAATTTTTTCTTCAAATGCATATGAAATAGAACTTCCAAGTGGTGTTGGAATTTCTCCAATCTTTAATGTTGCAGATTTGTATCCCTTCAAGGGGACAAAATATGTTTCAATAGATGAACCTGTAAGTGATGAAGATAAGACCATAGGATGGAAAGAACAACTACCTAGAGGAGTGCAAAAAAATATTGAGACAATATTGGATATGAAGGTACTAAAGAAAATCAGAGGAAAAGAGAATTTCTAGTACTTGATCAAATGGAAAGATCAATTAGCGGAGGATGCTACTTGGATGACAACAACAAAAATTTCCAAATATGGACTAGACCTTGAAGACCCGATGAATATTTATTTTCTTCCCCGGGAGTTTGATGCAGGAGCATCTGACAGTAAAATCGAGAATTGACCACATGGGTCGATAAATATTTACAAGGGATTTGGTTCCCTAATATTTCATTTATTTGTAATAGCTAGAATAATATCTTTCGAAGCTATCTAAGATTTTACGGTTTGAAGAGTATGAGTGTTTTCCTATGTAATAGAACAAAAATACTAAGTTAGGAGATTGATGGAAATCCTTAGAGAAATTTAGGCATTTGTTAGAGTTCTCATGAGATCTATCTCTCGTTTTTATGTAACAAAAGTATGTGTGAGAAAGGTTAGACATAGGTGCGACAGAGGGGGAGAAAAAAGTATAGATGGAGAGTAGACGAAGGTTGGATAGATAGGGTGCGACAGAGAACTGTGTAAAGTGATTTGTGTGTTGTATGTTTAAGGTCCGAGTGACCAAAAGAACCAATGTAATTTTGATATGTCTTAATTGAGATCTCCAGTTTTGTGTGTGCTAATTTGTTGGTATATTTCGTTGACTTCATTCAATATCTTGTCGCTTGGAGATTTTAATGTATGCATATGCAAGAAATATTGTGTGCAATTAAGTCCATCCAAGTTCTAAAAATTTGTTTAAAATATTGCTTAAGTATTTGTCGTCGCAGGAACAGACAACCACGATTTGGTGCAATGGAATCACCTCTCAAAAGATCTACGACGCATCAATAATGTATGTTGAATTATGTGCATAGTTTCCTACGAACGGTTAGTATTATTTGTTGAAGTACTGCACATAGAGTTGTATGTGACACATTGGTATTATTTATTGATTTCCATGTTCAAAGTGATCTGCAATAGATCTCATTGGTATTGTTCATCGATGCTTCTACGTAGTGATGTTTCCTCTCAGAGTTATCTATGACAGAGCACAATTCAACGTTGTAGGAAAAAACAATTTGAACGCATGTTGTGGTGATCCAAGGCCAAATAAGCATCCCAAATGTTAGTTGCTAACAAAGTATTGAAAACTATGTGATCATTGGTTGAAGTTGGTGGTTCATGCCATCATATTTGCATGTAGGATAAAACCCTTCATTGCACCCTTTCATTATAATTGTACTCTTTGTCTCCTATATATATATATATATATACCATGGAGACCTAGTCTTAGTATCATCATATTGCATCTTCCACATTCAATATATTATAAGATTATGTTTTCACCTCGAAGTGGATTGTTACTCATTTAATTTTTATCATTCTCAGGGCATTGGTTCATAACATTTGGTATCAGAGCATCGATCCTAGGGTTTTTCTTCTTCAATCGAATCATCTTGGCATTTTCATTATAACTTTCTTTTTGGATTGCTTCAGACAACAAACTTTGTAGGTTACTTGGAAGACATATCAAGGTATCTGTTGAAATGTTTTTAGGTTATGGGTCATTATAATTTTATAGATATATATGATGCAATATAGGGTTTTTGACTCATCCTGAATTCAGTTTTAAATGAGTCATATTGGGATTTTCACTATAACTTATTTTTTGGGTGGTTTTAGATAGTGAAATTTTGTGGAGACTACGAAAAAATGTCATAGTATAGGTGATCCAAATTTCATATTTTGGTTCTCTATAAGTTCGGAGATATAGTCCTTGGAAGATAAGGCTTGTGATTAATCCCGAAATCGGTTTTAAACAAGTCGACTTGGCATTTGCACTTTACCTCTTTTTTTTTCTGTGAATTTTCTGTTGAAATGGTTTGCAATACTGAGAGGGGGTGGTGAATCAATATTGGTTCATTTTTCACAATTTTAACCAATTATTAAATTTATTAACCATAACAATTGATCAACAAGAAAGAACAATACTCAAAATTTAAATATAATAAATATGAAATTTATGTTTTAGTTACAAGTTACAATTTTGTAGAAGACACCAATCTTCTTCCTTTTGAGCACCTAGTCAAGGAGACACCAATCCCTTGTTTTAGAGCATCAACTCTAGGAGACACCAATCCCCTATTTTTAAGCACCAAGTCAAAGAGACACCAATCTCATGTTTTTGAGAAGCAACTCAAGGAGACACCAATTCCCTGTTTTGAAGCACCAACTTGAAAAAGCACCAACTCCCTATAGATCAAGCTTCAACCTGCAGAGGAATCCAATCCTCTATTTTCAAGCACCAACTTGAGGAAGCTACAACTCCCTGTTATTCAGGATCTAACCTGTAGAGGACTGCAATCCTCCCTTGCTCCTCCCTTCCACCCTCACTTCATGTGAATGTTTACAATTTTTCCTTAGACTCTGTTTCTATTTATGATCTTCTCAATTAGCTCATTGAGTCGTCCTCCTTTTAATATACCTTTATGTTTATATAGTATTCCAATAGGTATGAAATTGAACCATTGTGTCCCTTCAACAATGAACCATTGCACCTTTTTTATTTTATTTTAATAAAATAACAATAATTTGTCAATTAATTAAGAACAAATTTCCTCCTCTCCTTTTAATTTATTCATAATATCTACATGAAATATTTTTAATTATGATTTATTGAACCATTGTGTTTCTTCAACAATGAACCATTGCACCTCTTCATTTTATTTTAATAAAATAACAATAATTTGTCATTTAATTAAAAACAAATTTCCTCTTCTCCTTTTTATTTCACCTTTGCAAATACCATGGGAAAATACCATGGGCCTCCAAAACCATGGGCTTGAAATCGCCAATGGTAAAACCAATTGTAAAATATTTCTTTAACTTTTAATCATGCACTTTTACTCCCAAAACCACGAAATTGAGAGCATGGGATTGTAAAATATTTCCTTTGAATTTTTCACATGCACTTTTACTTCCAAAAACCACGGACTTGAAACCACGGGATTGTAAAATATTTCTTTGACTTACTTACATGCATTTTTAAATATACTAGTAAAATTCAATTTTTACTTTTTCACGTGCACCCATTTTCTTTATTATACTTGAAAACACACACTTTTAAATACACTAGTAAAATTCACTTTTTTATTTTTTCACGTGCACCCCTTTCTTTATTATACTTGTAAACACACACACATGATCATTTTTGCATCAATTCCAACACCAACTCCATATACTCTTTTTGAGTAGGCTTGAATAGGACCGACTTGGTATCTCTTCATAACATTACTTGCTAGCATTGTAAGGAGGAGGGAGGACAAATTCATGTGTGAGATTTATACGCATTGATATTTCAGAGGTAGGTACACATCACTTCATGTCACTTCAACACTTCACGATGTTGTTACACATTTTCTCAACATTTGACATATTCATGCAAGGTTCATCAATTCTTGTTTACTTGAAATGTTATTTCAGCATTCCTTTAAACCTTTGTTGACATCATCATGGCACATTAACAATGCTTCTCTTCAAACTAATCAATCAATGGCACTTCACCTCTTTTCCAAGGTTGACATCAATGACAACCAAATTTCCAACAGTCTCCAACTCTAAAATTTTCAAAATCCTGAGGAGACATAGCGAATTACATGTGGAAAAAAAAATCAAATTTTGAATCATTATAATTTGTGAGATATATCTTGTGGAAAATGGGGTTGTTTACTAATCCTGAAATTAATCTTAATCAAGACATTTTGATATTTTTGCTATAACATTTTATCAGTGAAGGTTCAAATTGTGAAGTTTTCAGGAGTTTAAAAAGTCATATCAGAGTACTACATGCTGAAATTTCAGACACGGAAGGGTTCAAATTTTATAGATATATCATGACAAAGGTCAATCATCTATACATACTCCAAATTAAGGGTTTGAAAGGTACACAAATTACAATTGGCATACCATTTGATTGGAAGATCTATTTTTAGTGATTCAAAATTTTTGATAAAAAAAAAATAGAGTATTATATTGTTAGCCCACATGGATCGAAAAAAGGTTTCAACACCAAATCAACCTCCAAGAACCTCACACACAATGTCAAAAAAAATGAAGATTTTGAAAATAATTTATTCAAATTAAAGAACCAGGTTGATGAAATGAGTGGTATTGTGTTGAAACAAGTGGATTTTTCACATTCTCAAGAATCCATAAAAAAGGAAATGGAAGATCAAATGAAAAATAAGATGGATGAAAATAATAATGACATGAAAAAGAAGATGGATGAAAACAAGAAAAATATGAAAATAAATATGGAACAAATGGAAGAGAACACAGGTGAAAATATGGAAAAGAAGATGGAAAATTTGATGGACAAAAAGATGGAAGAATTACAAAAATCCATGAAGTCCATAGAAGCCATGTTCTTACAGAGGATCCCTAAAAGGGATATGGAGATCCAAGGAAATCATGAAAATAAGGAGAACAATGGTATTGAGACTCAATCACATAAGGGGAGTATTTTATCACAGTTGGAGAGAACAAACACTGAATTTCAGAATCATTCATTACTTCAAGATCCACATCACCAAGGTTTCAATGTGACACCAAGGAACTACTTCATTCCAAAGGTCGATATGAGGAAGTTTGATGGTAAAGATCCTATAATATGGATATTCTAGATGGAACAATTCTTTGATCTACACTAAACGCCAAGATTACAAAAGGTACCTATTGCACCTTTGCATTTAGAAAATGATCAATTCGTGTGGTATCAATGGCTTTGTGAAAGAAGAAAAAAATCTATTATATCTTGGTCCATTTTCACGGATGAAATGATATCACATTATGGGAATATTAATAACAATCTAGTCTTTAGTCAATTGATAAATCTTCGGCAAAAAGGTCCAATTACAAAGCATATTCAACAATTCCAAAAGCTCAGTCTTAGGGTAAAGAACATTCCCGAGGATAATTTGTTGGATCTCTTTATGGACACTTTAAAGGAGAACATTCAACATGAGGTGTGTCTATTTGAACCTAAATCCCTAGAGCAAGATTTCAGTATGGCAAGGAAAGTGGAAAATAAAAATATGGCTACTAGAAGGGTGGCCATTGATAAATATAGAGATCACCATCCTCCATATCCTAAACCGACAAGGTTGGCACCTCAACAAATGGATGAAAGAAGAGAAAATGGACCATGTTTCAATTGTGACAACAAGTATAGTAAAGGGCATAAATGCAGTGAGAATAAATTATTCTACATTGATTGTTAAGAGGAAGAAGATCAAGAATTGAACCATCACAAGAGATAGATCTAGAAGAGACTACTCCAACGATATCTTGCCATGCATTGGTCGACATCAATACTCCACAAACCCTCAAGATACAAGGATACATCAAAAAGAGAAAGGTAACAATGTTGATTGATTTTGGTAGTACCCATAACTTCATCAATTACAAATTAACAAAAGATCTCAATTGCTTTGTATATCTAGCACCAGAGTTTCAAGTAATGATTTCAGATGGAGGTACCATAAATTGTTCTAAGAAGTGCCATAAAATTAAACTCAATATGGGGAAGTATTTATTGGATAGTCCCATGATTTCCATCCAAATGGGTGGTGTTGATGTTGTATTAGGGGTCCAATGTTTACAATCATTGGGAACAATGGCCCTTAATTTTCAAGATATTTTCATGAGATTTTCCTTAGAAGGAAAGGAAATTGAGCTTAGAGGTATCCAAGGGAAACCCTCTCAAGTGATAGACTCTAATAGCATTAAAAAAGTACTCATAAAGGGGCATCATGGTGTAATTGCACAATTGTGCTCAATAAATGTTCAAACATTTATATGTAATATGTACATGTAATGTGTAAATACATATGTAATAGGGTTGGCCTAATGATAAAGGGGCCTCATGTGAAAGTGTGAATAGCTATATAAAAGAGATCATGTATTCATTATTGAGATGTGAATTGTGAAGTATGAAAGGTATTTGGTTATTTGGAGGAGGTTCCCCTATTCTTTAAGGAGTTATTGTGTAACTTATCTATCTTGGAGTTCTGATCCACATTGAAATTTTGTACATGGTGTGTACTTCTATTATTTTTTTGATATTTTGAGCATTTTGGATCATAACATTTGGTATCATAGCTCAAGGTCTTGGGGTGTTGTTGCTACATCTAAGACACCTTGGAATTTTCGCTATAACTTTTCTTCTACGGTGTTTCAGAAGGAACCCCTTGGAGGATATTTAACATACGAATCAATGTACGTTGGGTTCAAATTTCAGCTCCTGAAGCCTTATACTTGCGGAGATATAAACTGTGTAAGATAGGGTTTTGGAATAATCTTAAATTTAGTCATCGCGAAATTTTNATAGATATATATGATGCAATATAGGGTTTTTGACTCATCCTGAATTCAGTTTTAAATGAGTCATATTGGGATTTTCACTATAACTTATTTTTTGGGTGGTTTTAGATAGTGAAATTTTGTGGAGACTACGAAAAAATGTCATAGTATAGGTGATCCAAATTTCATATTTTGGTTCTCTATAAGTTCGGAGATATAGTCCTTGGAAGATAAGGCTTGTGATTAATCCCGAAATCGGTTTTAAACAAGTCGACTTGGCATTTGCACTTTACCTCTTTTTTTTTCTGTGAATTTTCTGTTGAAATGGTTTGCAATACTGAGAGGGGGTGGTGAATCAATATTGGTTCATTTTTCACAATTTTAACCAATTATTAAATTTATTAACCATAACAATTGATCAACAAGAAAGAACAATACTCAAAATTTAAATATAATAAATATGAAATTTATGTTTTAGTTACAAGTTACAATTTTGTAGAAGACACCAATCTTCTTCCTTTTGAGCACCTAGTCAAGGAGACACCAATCCCTTGTTTTAGAGCATCAACTCTAGGAGACACCAATCCCCTATTTTTAAGCACCAAGTCAAAGAGACACCAATCTCATGTTTTTGAGAAGCAACTCAAGGAGACACCAATTCCCTGTTTTGAAGCACCAACTTGAAAAAGCACCAACTCCCTATAGATCAAGCTTCAACCTGCAGAGGAATCCAATCCTCTATTTTCAAGCACCAACTTGAGGAAGCTACAACTCCCTGTTATTCAGGATCTAACCTGTAGAGGACTGCAATCCTCCCTTGCTCCTCCCTTCCACCCTCACTTCATGTGAATGTTTACAATTTTTCCTTAGACTCTGTTTCTATTTATGATCTTCTCAATTAGCTCATTGAGTCGTCCTCCTTTTAATATACCTTTATGTTTATATAGTATTCCAATAGGTATGAAATTGAACCATTGTGTCCCTTCAACAATGAACCATTGCACCTTTTTTATTTTATTTTAATAAAATAACAATAATTTGTCAATTAATTAAGAACAAATTTCCTCCTCTCCTTTTAATTTATTCATAATATCTACATGAAATATTTTTAATTATGATTTATTGAACCATTGTGTTTCTTCAACAATGAACCATTGCACCTCTTCATTTTATTTTAATAAAATAACAATAATTTGTCATTTAATTAAAAACAAATTTCCTCTTCTCCTTTTTATTTCACCTTTGCAAATACCATGGGAAAATACCATGGGCCTCCAAAACCATGGGCTTGAAATCGCCAATGGTAAAACCAATTGTAAAATATTTCTTTAACTTTTAATCATGCACTTTTACTCCCAAAACCACGAAATTGAGAGCATGGGATTGTAAAATATTTCCTTTGAATTTTTCACATGCACTTTTACTTCCAAAAACCACGGACTTGAAACCACGGGATTGTAAAATATTTCTTTGACTTACTTACATGCATTTTTAAATATACTAGTAAAATTCAATTTTTACTTTTTCACGTGCACCCATTTTCTTTATTATACTTGAAAACACACACTTTTAAATACACTAGTAAAATTCACTTTTTTATTTTTTCACGTGCACCCCTTTCTTTATTATACTTGTAAACACACACACATGATCATTTTTGCATCAATTCCAACACCAACTCCATATACTCTTTTTGAGTAGGCTTGAATAGGACCGACTTGGTATCTCTTCATAACATTACTTGCTAGCATTGTAAGGAGGAGGGAGGACAAATTCATGTGTGAGATTTATACGCATTGATATTTCAGAGGTAGGTACACATCACTTCATGTCACTTCAACACTTCACGATGTTGTTACACATTTTCTCAACATTTGACATATTCATGCAAGGTTCATCAATTCTTGTTTACTTGAAATGTTATTTCAGCATTCCTTTAAACCTTTGTTGACATCATCATGGCACATTAACAATGCTTCTCTTCAAACTAATCAATCAATGGCACTTCACCTCTTTTCCAAGGTTGACATCAATGACAACCAAATTTCCAACTCTAAAATTTTCAAAATCCTGAGGAGACATAGCGAATTACATGTGGAAAGAAAAAATCAAATTTTGAATCATTATAATTTGTGAGATATATCTTGTGGAAATTGGGGTTGTTTACTAATCCTGAAATTAATCTTAATCAAGACATTTTGATATTTTTTCTATAACATTTTATCAGTGAAGGTTCAGATTGTGAAGTTTTTAGGAGTTTAAAAAGTCATATCAGAGTACTACATGCTGAAATTTCAGACACGGAAGGGTTCAAAGTTTATAGATATATCAGGACAAAGGTCAATCATCTATACATACTCCAAATTAAGGGTTTGAAAGGTACACAAATTACAATTGGCATACCATTTGATTGGAAGATCTATTTTTAGTGATTCAAAATTTTTGATAAAAAAAAAATAGAGTATTATATTGTTAGCCCACATGGATCGAAAAAAGGTTTCAACACCAAATCAACCTCCAAGAACCTCACACACAATGTCAAAAAAAATGAAGATTTTGAAAATAATTTATTCAAATTAAAGAACCAGGTTGATGAAATGAGTGGTATTGTGTTGAAACAAGTGGATTTTTCACATTCTCAAGAATCCATAAAAAAGGAAATGGAAGATCAAATGAAAAATAAGATGGATGAAAATAATAATGACATGAAAAAGAAGATGGATGAAAACAAGAAAAATATGAAAATAAATATGGAACAAATGGAAGAGAACACAGGTGAAAATATGGAAAAGAAGATGGAAAATTTGATGGACAAAAAGATGGAAGAATTACAAAAATCCATGAAGTCCATAGAAGCCATGTTCTTACAGAGGATCCCTAAAAGGGATATGGAGATCCAAGGAAATCATGAAAATAAGGAGAACAATGGTATTGAGACTCAATCACATAAGGGGAGTATTTTATCACAGTTGGAGAGAACAAACACTGAATTTCAGAATCATTCATTACTTCAAGATCCACATCACCAAGGTTTCAATGTGACACCAAGGAACTACTTCATTCCAAAGGTCGATATGAGGAAGTTTGATGGTAAAGATCCTATAATATGGATATTCTAGATGGAACAATTCTTTGATCTACACTAAACGCCAAGATTACAAAAGGTACCTATTGCACCTTTGCATTTAGAAAATGATCAATTCGTGTGGTATCAATGGCTTTGTGAAAGAAGAAAAAAATCTATTATATCTTGGTCCATTTTCACGGATGAAATGATATCACATTATGGGAATATTAATAACAATCTAGTCTTTAGTCAATTGATAAATCTTCGGCAAAAAGGTCCAATTACAAAGCATATTCAACAATTCCAAAAGCTCAGTCTTAGGGTAAAGAACATTCCCGAGGATAATTTGTTGGATCTCTTTATGGACACTTTAAAGGAGAACATTCAACATGAGGTGTGTCTATTTGAACCTAAATCCCTAGAGCAAGATTTCAGTATGGCAAGGAAAGTGGAAAATAAAAATATGGCTACTAGAAGGGTGGCCATTGATAAATATAGAGATCACCATCCTCCATATCCTAAACCGACAAGGTTGGCACCTCAACAAATGGATGAAAGAAGAGAAAATGGACCATGTTTCAATTGTGACAACAAGTATAGTAAAGGGCATAAATGCAGTGAGAATAAATTATTCTACATTGATTGTTAAGAGGAAGAAGATCAAGAATTGAACCATCACAAGAGATAGATCTAGAAGAGACTACTCCAACGATATCTTGCCATGCATTGGTCGACATCAATACTCCACAAACCCTCAAGATACAAGGATACATCAAAAAGAGAAAGGTAACAATGTTGATTGATTTTGGTAGTACCCATAACTTCATCAATTACAAATTAACAAAAGATCTCAATTGCTTTGTATATCTAGCACCAGAGTTTCAAGTAATGATTTCAGATGGAGGTACCATAAATTGTTCTAAGAAGTGCCATAAAATTAAACTCAATATGGGGAAGTATTTATTGGATAGTCCCATGATTTCCATCCAAATGGGTGGTGTTGATGTTGTATTAGGGGTCCAATGTTTACAATCATTGGGAACAATGGCCCTTAATTTTCAAGATATTTTCAT
This sequence comes from Picea glauca, assembly GCA_000966675.3. Classification (NCBI taxonomy): domain Eukaryota; kingdom Viridiplantae; phylum Streptophyta; class Pinopsida; order Pinales; family Pinaceae; genus Picea; species Picea glauca. The sequence continues at coordinate 11,127 of JZKD02S2195611.1, forward strand.
GAGATTTTCCTTAGAAGGAAAGGAAATTGAGCTTAGAGGTATCCAAGGGAAACCCTCTCAAGTGATAGACTCTAATAGCATTAAAAAAGTACTCATAAAGGGGCATCATGGTGTAATTGCACAATTGTGCTCAATAAATGTTCAAACATTTATATGTAATATGTACATGTAATGTGTAAATACATATGTAATAGGGTTGGCCTAATGATAAAGGGGCCTCATGTGAAAGTGTGAATAGCTATATAAAAGAGATCATGTATTCATTATTGAGATGTGAATTGTGAAGTATGAAAGGTATTTGGTTATTTGGAGGAGGTTCCCCTATTCTTTAAGGAGTTATTGTGTAACTTATCTATCTTGGAGTTCTGATCCACATTGAAATTTTGTACATGGTGTGTACTTCTATTATTTTTTTGATATTTTGAGCATTTTGGATCATAACATTTGGTATCATAGCTCAAGGTCTTGGGGTGTTGTTGCTACATCTAAGACACCTTGGAATTTTCGCTATAACTTTTCTTCTACGGTGTTTCAGAAGGAACCCCTTGGAGGATATTTAACATACGAATCAATGTACGTTGGGTTCAAATTTCAGCTCCTGAAGCCTTATACTTGCGGAGATATAAACTGTGTAAGATAGGGTTTTGGAATAATCTTAAATTTAGTCATCGCGAAATTTTCGCTATAAAATTTTTGATGTAATGTTTCAGACCCTAAAATCTGGAGGATAGTCACATAAATTATCAAGGTATTTGTGATAAAAAATTTAGCTTATGGATTGTCCTAATTGTGTAGATACACCCTGTGGAAGATAGGGTATCTGACTAGTCTTAAACAGGTGTTCCAGGTAAAACAAACATAACTTATTCATAGAGAATCCAAATTGAGTGAGACCAGTTGAATTGAATAGTGCACAGGCCATACTATTTCAGGTACAATTTTCATAATTTTATATCAATTATTGTGCACGGGGCATGGTGTACAAGTGCTCTCTACTCGAAAGGCCAGAAATGAGCAAGGTGTGGGGAAGTTATCATAACTTCCACTTGGCACATCCAATTTTAGTCAGACCTATGACATTGTAGAGAAGAAATTTCAGAGTACTACAGGTCACAATGTCAGACTGAGAAGGACTGAAATTGCAGAGATACATCATAAGTAAGGTCGGCTAGGAGGACAGACTCCAAATCAAGGTTTCAAAGGTATGTTCACTTAAAACTATCATAACTTTTGATTGGAATGTCCGATTGAGATTATTCAAAATCCATTGGAAAGATAAAACATAGAAGCAAATATTGGAATAAGTATTACAACTATTTGAGATATTTATCCTTAACATATTGAGGTTTTGATTTGAGGGTTGGATTAGACCTCAATTAAGAATCAATGGAAATACCTAAATTTACGGGAGATGAAGATAAAGATGAAATCAATCCTATGGAATGGTTGAGGTTGGTAAAAGAATATAATATGACTCCTAGGAAAGCAAGAGATTATTTTTTTTATGAAGCTTGGAAGTTGTGGATGAGTGTTGATCAAAATACTAGATGGCACTACACATGGGAAGAATTTGAAAAACTCTTCTAAGATAAATGGATTAGGGATACAAAAATGGAGGGAAATGTATAGAATTCAAGATGAATTAAAAGAAGCAAATGAAGAGATTAAGAATAAGGGTGAGGATCTATCTAAGATAATATCTCTTAATGAATCACTCATTAAGGAGGTTAAGAACCTAAAGCAAGAAAATACTAGCAAAGGCATGTCGAAAAGATGAATCAAGAAAAGATTTGAAAAAGAAAGATGAAGAGATATGTAGATTAGTAAGCCATAATATAAAACTATTGGACGAGGTTAAGAGATTGAAAGAAGAAAAGAAGAATTTTCAAAATAAAGAAGAAAGAAGAATCTTGGATGAAGAATTTACCAAAAGACTGCAAGAGGAAATTTGCAAGAAGGTTGAGGAATCCTTAAATATGGATGAGGTAAAGTAAAAAATGCAAGCCAAAATTGAAGAAGGACATCAGAATTTGTTAGATGGGATCACATTGCAGCTTCAAAAGGAGAAAGAAGACAAGATTCAAGAAGGTCAACAAAAGATACTTGAAGAAGTTGAACTCCATCTAGAGGATGTACATGCTAAATATGATGGTATTATCTCGAAGGCTAGAGTAATCGAAGACCAAGCAAAGATGATCGAGGATTCAATTATCGTTGAAAATAAGATAGATGAAATGCATGTGCAGAGTGAAGGAAGACCATCAAATGTGAAACCATATCGACACCCTCATTACCAAGAAACATTTCAAGGAAGACAAGAAGGACGACATCAACATTATGAAGGAAGAAGATGGAATACTTGTGAATATTCATGGAACAAGGGATCACCAAACTACTCTTCAACAAGATATTATCAGAGACCAACAACGACTACAAATTGGAGAAGCTTCAATAAAAATACATTGAATCAAAGGAAAGAAAATTATTCAACAACCAAACACCAAGGATTAAGACCGAAAATAATTGATTTTGGATGGATAGATCATCAACAATGGAATGAATAAAGCAAGAACATAAGAAATTCATATTACTTGGTTTCATCACATGTGAATCCTTTAAATGCAAATCTTTGAGGACAAAGATTTTTTAAGGAGGGTACTATGTTATGACCCAAGAGGGGCATATATATGGATAAATGTATATGATATGATCCCAAGGGGGGGCATATAGGGGCCTAAATGTACATGTAATGTGTAAATACATATGCAATAGGGTCAACCTAGTGATAAAGGGGCCTCATGTGCAAGTGTGAATAGCTATATATAAGAGATCATGTATTCACTATTGAGATGTGAATTGTAAAGTATGAAAGGTATTTGGTTATTTAGAGGGGGTTCCCCTATTCTTTAAGGAGTTATTGTGTAACTTATCTATCTTAGAGTTGTTCTCCACGTTGACATTTTGTACATGGTGTGTACTTCTGTTATTTTTTTGATATTTTGAGCATTTTGGATCATAACATGAATTGCATGGAGCAAAATCATTTACTAAGTTGGATCTTCGTTCGGGATATCATCAAATCAAAATGAGGTAGGAAGACATTTCCAAATCAAATTTTAGAACACATGAAGGTCATTATGAGTTTTTCATTATGCCATTTAGACTTACTAATGCACCTTCAACATTTCAAAGCTTGATGAATTCTATTTTCAAGCCCTTCCTTAGAAAATTTGTGTTGGTATTTTTTGATGACATACTAATCAATAACAAATCTTGGGAAAAGCATGTACAACATGTTGACAGAGTATTACAACTATTGGAAGAACACCAACTTTATGCAAATCCTTCCAAGTGTGTCTGTGGGGTTCAAGAAGTGGAATATTTGGGTCATATTGTATCTCATGAAGGTGTAACAAAATTAAATCTATGAGGAAATGACCAATTTTCAAAACCTTGAAGAAACTTAGAGGATTCTTAGAATTGGCAGGCTATTACCGCAAGTTTGTCAAGAATTATGGTCAAATAACAACACCTCTAACAAAATGATTAAAGGATGAAGCATTTTCTTGGACTGAAGAAGCAACCAAAGGTTTTGAAAAACTTAAGGAGGCTATGTGTACAACTCCTATCTTGGCCACACCTGACTTTACAAATTTTTTATTGTGGAGTGTGATGCCTCAGACCATGGTATTGGTGCAATTTTAATGCAAGAAGGAAGGCCCTGTACCTTTGAAAGCAACCAACTTAAATGAAAAAACTTACTCAAACCCATTTACGAAAAAGAAAATTTGGCCATACTACATGCAATTTAGAAATGACACCCTTACCTAATAGGAAGTCACTTCAAAGTAAAAATAGACCATGATAGTTTGAAGTACTTCTTGTAGCAATGATTATCTTCAGAAGAGCAACAAAAATGGGTTACAAAGATGCTAGGTTATGAATTTGAAATTATCTACAAAAAATGAAAACATAATGTTGTGGCAGATTCGCTTTCAAGGAAAGAAGAAGAAACAAAAGGTTCACTTCACTATAATAGTTTGAAGAAGAAGAATCAAGGATAGAATGGAAGCAAGATCAAGAAGTATGCAAGATTATTCAACAACTACAAGAGGCCCCCAATTAACTAGATAATTTTGTATGGAAGAATGATTTTCTATGGTATCATGATCGCCTATATTTATGTAAGAATTCCCAACTCAAATAGAAGGTCCTTTTGGAATTTCACACTTCTCCTATAGGAGGACATTTAGGATTCTTGAAAATGTACCACATGATCAAGAAGGATTTTTTCTAGGAAGGTCTTAAAAATGATATTCAAAAGTTTGTGTCTAAATGTTTGGTTTGCCAACAAGATAAGGGAGAGACAATCAAGACGTTAGGTCTTCTACAACCACTCGCTATACCAAGTCAATGTTGGGAAGAAGTTTCAATGGATTTTATTACAAGTTTACCCAAATCTGAAGGAAATATTGTCATCATGGTAGTAGTGGAACGACTGATAAAGTATGCCCATTTTTTCTCTCTTTTTCATCCTTTTAAAGCAAGCACAATAACCACAACATTCATGGAAATAGTTCAAAAGCTACATGGAGTCCCCAAGATTATTGTAAGTGACAAAGATCCAATTTTCACTAGAAATTTTTGGATTTAATTATTTTCTTGTTTGGGTACTCAATTGACTCACAACTCATCTTACCATCCTCAATCTAATGGGAAAATGGAGATTGTGACTAAATGTCTAGAAGGATATCTTCATTGCTTTTTATATGATAAATATATATGATGGGTCAAGTGGTTTCCCTTGGTGGAATGGTGGTACAACACATCCTTCTATACTTCATAACAATGTCCCCATTTTGGCACTTTATGGATATCATCCTCCATCCATTACATCACCCTTGAAAGGGAATACAAAGGTTCAAGCAATGGAGGACCACATAGGGAACCAATAAGAGGTTCTCAAACTATTGAAGGACAACTTGGTTATGGCACAAAGTAGGATGAAACAACAAAAATATTAACATC
>JZKD02S2195634.1:29259-40442 GCA_000966675.3 Picea glauca
TTCACCATCTTCTCTTCCATTTCCCGGAGTAGATCTGGCCCAACTATGACTCTATCTACTGGGTTATCCCAGCTCACTGGTGTGTTGCACTTTCTACCATAAAGTGCCTCGAATGGGATCATATTTAAAGATGCTTGATACCTATTATTGTAAGAAAACTCTACCAAGTGTAGGTAGTCTTCCCATTTTGATGGTTTATTCATCACATACATTTTGAGAATATCTTCAATTACCTTATTTACCCTCTTTGTTTGTCCATCTGAATCAAGGTGATATGTTGCACTAAAGTTTATATTTTGCCCAAATCCTCCAAAAATTCGATGTGAACTTTGGATCTCTGTCAGACACAATTGTCCTAGGTACACTATGCATCCTAGCAATTTTTGTCCTGTATATATCAACAATGTTGGTTTCCTTCTGAGTTGACTTCATTGGAATAAAATGGACAACTTTAGTAAGATTTTCCACCACTTCTATAATAGAATCATGTTGCTTAGCAATCCTAGGCAGCTTAGTAATGAAATCCATCGTTACAACTTTCCATTTCCACTCAAGAATGGGAAAAGGTTTTATCAAACTAGCTGGGTGTATGTGCTCAGCCTTGAACTTTTGACATTCAAGGAATCTAGCAATAAAATCAACAACCTTCTTTTTCATGCCTAGCCAATAATATTGCTTTTTGACCGTTTTAATTTCCTTCTGGTAGCCTAGGTGCCCACCATAAGGAACTTTATGCATCTCTAACAATAACATATTTTTCAACTCTTGAACATTTGGCACACAAACAATGTGCCTATACATGAGGATTCCATCCTCTTTTTTCTCATAACCTTCTAATTTTTGTTGCAATTTACCTTGTTGTAAATTTTCCTTTATGTCCACATAGCGTTAATCTGATTTGGCAACCTATAAAATTATGTCACTAAAATATGATTTGTAGATTCTAATGGTTTAGCATGCATCTCATGCACCCTCCTGCTGAGTGCATCAACCACTGTGTTCTCTTTTCCTTTGATATTCTTGATATCAAAGTCATACTCACTAAGGAATTCCAACCATGTGCTTTGTCTAGCATTTAAACTTGGTTGTCCAAACAAATATTTCAGAGCACTATGGTCTATTCTCAGATCAAATCTTTTACCCATGAGATAGTGTCTCCACATCTTCAAGGAATATACTATGGCTGCCAATTCTAAGTCATGAGTAGCATAGATTCTTTCATGCTCTTTTAGCTTTATGGATGCATAACATATCACATGCCCATTCTGACTAAGGACTCCCCCAAGCCCTTCCTTCCATGCACCTATGCACATAACAAAGTCTTCATTAGGATCAATAATTCCCAAAATTGGCGCACTTGTCAACAAACTCTTTAAGTGCTAAAAAATCCTTACACAATCCAGAGTCCATTCAAATCGCACACCTTTATTTTGCAAGGATGTGATTGGGTGCACAATCCTTGAGAAGCCCTCAATGAATCTTTTGTAGTAACCTGCAAGTCCCATAAAGGACCTCACCTCTGCGACATTTCTTGGTGTTGACCATCATTCAATGGATTTTATCTTCTCTGGGTCCACGACTGTCCCTTCCTTTGAAATGATATGACCCAAATTGGATCTGCCTTTGGTAAAATGAGCACTTGCTCAATATTGCATAAAGTTGATGCTCCCTCAATATTTGTAGCACCATCCTTAAGTGTTGCTCATGCTCTTCTTCAGATTTGGAGTAAATAAGGATATCATCCAAGAATACAATGACAAACTTATCGAAGTAATTTATGAAAACTCAATTCATTAAACACATAAATACAAATAGTGCATTTGACAATCTAAATGGCACCACAGTGAACCCATAATGGCCATACCTCATTCTGAAGGAAATCTTGCTAATGTCTTCTTCTTTAATTCTCACTTGATGATATCCATATCTGAGATCAATCTTTGAAAATATTTCCGCACCCCTCAGCTGGTCAAAGAGGTCATCTATCCTTGGAAAATGATACTTGTTCTTTATTGTTACTTTGTTCGATTGTCTGAAGTCAATACAAAGCCTCAATGTAGCATCCTTCTTCTTCAAAAACAATACTAGGGCACCCCAAGGTGACACACTTGGGCATATATACCCCTTCTTCATAAGCTCTTAAAGTTGCATTTGTAATTCCTTCAACTCTGGTGTACTCATCCTATAAGGAGTCTTGGATATGGGGGCTACTCCAGGCATTAGATTTATAGAGAAATCAATATCTATTTTTGGTGGCAACCTTGGTATTTCTTTAAAGACATCTTCAATTTCTTTTAGTATTACATATTCTTTAACATTTGGAACTTTATCCTTAGGTTCCTCCTCCATGTGCATTGAAAATACTTGACATCCTTTCCTATGATTTTTCTTCAATTCCAAGGCTGAAACTTCTCTGATAGTTACATCTCTTGGAATGCCTTGAACTTATTGTAACAAAAAAAGAAAATGCTTTATTGTAACAGTCTAGAACAACATGATGTTGGTCCAACCAATCCATACCAATGAGGCAATCATAAGATCCCAAAGGTATGATATTCAAATCAACTTTTGTGCTCAACCCATTCATATCCATTGGACATGCCTTAACCATCTCATTAATTTTCTTTTTTTCCCGTGTAGCTAACTGCACCAACAAAGGTTTTCTAAGCTTGCTTCTTGGCAATTGGAATCTTTCCACCATCTTAGGATCTAGATAACTATGAATATCTCATGAATCAATTAAAATAGCAATTGGTTGGTCATTAATATTACCTTCCACTTCAATCATATGCGACTGAAACTCAACTTGTTTGTTATTCGGGGTTGCGTAGATCCTTGGTACATTTATGTCCATGTATTCAACTATTGCATCTTGTTTCACATTGTGAACAATCCTCACTTTTTTACCTCTATGAGGGAAATCCTTATACATGTGGAATCCCCCACAACCCCAACATTGAATAGGTGGTTGCCTTGGTATTTTCCCCATTGTCTCAATCATTCTAGGTTCCTTGGGAGTTGGTTTTCCTTGAGAAGTATTTCTGAAAAATGGTGGCTTAGTCCCCTTCTTCCTCTATTCCATCTTTCTTTTCTTCTTGTCTTCCCAAGCCTTTTGGAAAGACGGTCTTCCCCTTTGCTAATCATAGATAAATTTATCTCACCTTATGGTTTCCTCCAATGTCTTAGCATCATCATTTTGTATCTTGTGACTGATAAATGATGACATCCCACTCAGGTAACTCTTAATTTTAACTTGATCCTCCTTAATGAATGAAACATATTTGATCAGCTCTAAGAATATTCTTTCATACTCATCTATTATCATACTGCCAATCTTGAGTTCAAAGAACTCCTTCATTTTCTTATTATAGTATCGCTTGGTTAAGTATTTCTTTAGAAAATACCTTTTAAACTCCCTCCAAGAAACCTTCTTCTCATCAATGTGTTGCACTTGAAAAAAATAATCCCATCACATTGATTCCTTTCCATTTAGCTAATAGATGAAAATTATCCCTTTTGCTTGTGTAGAGTAATTATGCAACTGGAAGTACTTCCTCATGCCCAACAACCAGGTCTCCACATATTCATCCTTCTTGTGCTCACCATCAAAGGTATGAGGCTTGATCTTATTCATTTCTCCCTGTATCTTGTCCACCCCATTCCTTCTCTTATGCTTTCTAATAGGAGATGGACTTGAGCTACTGCATACTTTCCTAAATGAATTATCTGGTGACTGGTGATGATTCCTATCAACACTTCTTGTTTCTCTTCTTTTACCATGACACCTATGACTCCTTGACTTGCTTCACTCTGTCTACTTATCCATTTTCTTTTCAGTTCTATCCAAGCTTTGCATCAAGTTGATTTCGAAGCCATCTTGCTACTCCTTGGCTTTCATAAGTCTCTCATTATCAACTTTATATCTTTGGACATCTTTTTGTAGTCCCTTTATGGGTTCTACCAAGTTTATTCTCTCATCCTTAAATTTTGTACTATCATTACCCATACAAATATACAAACCCCAAATTCATCATCATGGTTGTACGTTATTTGTGCATCTTCCATTGTTTTGACTCTTTGTGTTTAGTTTGTCCTGCTCTAATCACTATTAATTATGCAAAATCTGTAGGCGATAGGATTTTTTAGACGAATTTATGTGACAACTTCATGAAAACTCTGCACCATTTTGTCAGAAACCTTTCTTATGATTTCTTGGATGATTTTAACATCCCAATTCAAAATTTATGGGTGAATAATTTGACTCCTCTATCCAAAACTTTCCATCGACTGCTCCCTTGCGCATGAGTCTTGCACCGTAAATTACGGTCATTTGGAATTCACCCAAATACCCCTTTTTTTCTTTCTTTCTTCTTTCTAAATCCCATACACACACTGGTATTCAACATGTACCAATGCGTGATGTCCATATATAACATATACACCACGTACTAATATTACGCATGCACCACAAGTTTTTCTCCGCGCAACCCCAAATTTTAGTGCGCACACCCGCACACCATTGTTTTCTGTGCATTTCTAGCATCACACCCCACAACATCAAAGTTTAGTGCACACACTTGTATTCTCTTATTTCATGTGCACTACCAATTCTACATCGTGCAATGCCAAAGTTTAGTGCGCACACTCGTAGATTCTTATTTTATGTGCACCATGGTCACAATGTAATTCTAAATTCAGCCATTTACCAGTCCTAATTTTTCTTTAAGTAGATACTTGGCCCATGCAGGCTCAATTTTGAAACTGGAGCTCTAATACCATTTTGTAGCGTACCCAACCTCTTAGTTGAGTCTCATTACCACATTGTAACATATTCACTACTACAAACTCACTAAATAAATCTCTGATACCAATCTGTAACATCCTCGGCTTATTGTTGAGTAATGCCACTCCAAAAATATAATGCGCATATTCTACACTATAATGTTAATCTGCATAGAAACACGTGAGGTAACACGCACGATCCCAAGATGGATCGTGCCACACAAATTTTCCTCTTCAGACACTAGTTATAACAACATAATTAACACATAATACAAATGTGTGCACATCATTATGAGCACACAAGTACCACTACGCGTGTAACCGCTCTAAACACATGACTACTACTACTACACACAACTATTCTAGAGCTGTGTGATTATGTTCTCCTTGTGTGAGAGGACTACTTCCCTGTGCACACAACGATTCCAGCCTCTTTATTTCCATGCACACGTGACAATTCTAGCCTTGCCTCGGAAACTCGTGACCATAATTAAAATTTTAACTAACTAGAATACTTAATAATGGTCATACAATGCATGTGTGACAACAAATACTAAATAAAAACATCATCCTTTACATGTGCAAAGAACATTGCAAAGAATAACAACAATCAATCATATGCAACATCATATAGGAAATAAACCCATATCAGGCATAGGTAAATAAGCACATAGTAAATTAGCCAAGCAAAAAAACAACACTTTTCTTTTATAAAGAGTCACCAACTGCGCACAGAGTTGAGATGTTCCTCCCAACCATAGACATTGTTTCTTATCAAAGTTTGAGCAATAGGTCACCCTCGAGCTAGGGCTTAAACTCCACCAGTGAAAATGTATTCCTAATTCCAATCTAAGTTCTGATAATCAACAAAATTTCTCAGCCCAAGGTGCCCAACTACTGCAACTAGCCTACAATCTCTCATTATCCACATGCATGTCCCACCACAGGAAGTGTGCACCTTCTCTGCTCAACAATCCCTCAACTGCCCCACTTCCCTTCCAGGGCTTCAACAATAGGCCATACATGAAGTCTCATATCCCTGTAACTAATGCCCAACAAACTAGGGAACAATTACCAACAAATATCTCACTTGGAGAGAATGCTCACGGGTCTGAAAATCTGCTTCTTCAACAACAAAACTCTCAATTGGAGAGAATATGAGTGAATCCCCCAAAAATACACTAAGACTCAACAATATATTTGCATGTTCATAGTTTGACACTTGTCACCTTCAAAATTAGCTTTAGCCACTTGGTGACTCGTTCCCCTCTCTCGAGAACTTAGGATAAATAAATAGCCATAAATTATACTTTTCAGAAATATTAATAAAATAAGCCCTTGGACTTAAGCACCCCCCCTCCCCCCCCACCCTTTTCCATTTTCGGTGGACTTTATCCCCTTGTCTCTTTTCGTCTGATTGGTCTGCACACAACGATGTGATTTTATTAATAATTTGAGTGTGATTACATTTTACAAGGATAGACACACTGACCCTTTTGCATCCTGACTCACCATCCCAATGGCCACACAAGATCTTTGGCCTCTCTCTCTCTCTCTCTCACTCACTTACTCACACACACACACACACAACTTAGTTCGTTGCACACTTCAAGGTAATCCTTGCGCACTTACTCAAGTGCACACAAAACTATGGAATGTGTGCTCCCTTCCCTTGATGCGTAATCCACACACACTTACTCAGGTGCACACAACACTGTGGAATGTTTGCGCTCTTTCCTTTGTCAACAATCCTCACACACTACTCAAGTGAATGAAAAATTGAACCAAATTTTGGTTCCAATAGCTCACCAGCCTATATGTAAATTTACATTTTCATTTGCAATTGGGGATCGGATTAGGGGTATTACACCACCCTCCACCCTTTATTGATTCATGACCAAATCCCTCAATTTATAGTAACCAAGAGAAACCTAGACTATTGATCATAAGGAACAATCAAGGGTGAAGATAAACCAATCCATAAAGGTTGAATATAATATTATCAATAGATAATGGAAAAGTAGTGAATAAGAATGACCTACAAGTGTAGGCCGCCATTACCCGAGAAACATGTCACCACCAAATAACTCCCAAAAACATGTGCATGCACAGATGGGCAATATTGCAAAAGTCTAGTGAGGCCATGTTACATGTATAAGTGTCCCACAAATGATGTTATAATGATCACCATTATGACACTAAGTACAAAATTACAACAAGCCACTAGATAACATTAAAGAACATCCTAACATACACCCATAATGTTGACTAGAGGAATGAAAACCTAAACCAAGGAAGGAGTTGTCTTACATAATAACAATAGGCCAATAATGAGGAATATTTGATATATCACAATTCTAATGATGTCTCATTAAGTGTACAAATGCTTCAGAATGATGTTCTCATAGTCATCATAGTGATAGGCTATACAACGATAAATGTGGCCACTAGACAATCATTTTTCATGGGATGTAATGAACACATTTGGAAGAATATGGAATTGCATTGCATTCCCCCTTAATGACAACTTCAAACATCTTGGATAAGTATCAAATATAGCATCAAACAAGTTATTGAGTGAAACAATGTACGAAACCATCCATAATCTACAACCAGATCCTCAATAAGGTGCAAGGAGAAGACACATATGACTATTAAGAGTCAATTCATAATGAACAGTAATGACAACATCAATATACTCATGAAAAAGTACCAAGAAAATAAAGATAGAGTAGTAATATTCATAACCAATCTTCCTCCAAACTCTTCACACACACCATTGAGGAAAAGGTGAAGAAAACAGAGATCTAACTGTAAGAAAGAACCTCCAAGAGAAAATAAAAGAATCATCATGGCAAGTCCACAATGTGTCAAATAACAATCTCTCCAAGAAGACATGAGTGATAACAAAAGATTAAGTTGAATGTGATCCAACAAGCTGAAAGTGTCAATGGCCAATTGGAGTGATTCAATAAATAACTTGAACATAATACGAAAATGATCATCAAGTTCAACAAATGCTCAAATATGCACCACATTTAATATAAAATGGTCTCATCATCACAAATGCATTGTGCTAAGAAAAACACCAAATTTATACCATCAAGAAACTATCTGAAATAGGTCGTTATCATGGTCAAACAAAGGAGAAATATGTGTCCATTACCATCCTAAATAATCATATGGAAAAATAAATAGAAACTAATATCACTATTTCATATGTTATGGAATTTTATGCATTTTGAAAAAATAACACTCAAAATGGTGTCTATATCAACAAGTTATGACCATTTTATGTTCTAAAAATGAGATCTAGCCTTAAGTTTTTGTAAACAAATGAAAATAACTAGAATAAAATGTACTCACCAGATCCAAATATGTCACTGTGTAGATAACTAGAAAATACACATTTTGCAAAAACGCACACTGAAATATAATTCCGTATGACAAAGTTATGGCAATTTAAAAATCAACTTCAAAATTTTGTTGTTAATCCCCACAAGCTAAGTCGGAAGTGCCACATGGTAGCCTTCAATTGATATGAATGGAACCCAATATATAATAACATGGAAATCTATAGAATTTTTCATGGCATATACAAAATGATTATGTGGCATGTACGGAATGTTGACATGCCATGTACAAAATGTTGATGTGGCATGTATTGAAAATGACACATGGTAGTGTATGAAATAAAACATGGTAGCCGAGTTGGAAAGTTATGTTTAAATGCATATATTGATGTGTCACATGATGATTGGGTAGATGAGTCCACATGGAAATCATGTGGTGAGTCCTCCAAATAATAAATCTATTCAACAAAATGTTAATTACAATTGAGAGGGAATGGGTTTTGAATCCAAGACCTCGTAAAAACCAAATACATAGCATATTATTATAACCAATTGATCAAATCCATGATATTTGATATCCTATTGAATAACTAATTTATAAACATATTATAGTGACTAGAGGACCCATGACTACTAGAATAAATCGTTACTATCTTGGGAAAATGTAGGCCAATTGTGGTAAATGAATCATGAATCTTGGCTAATTAGATTATTCTGACACATCTGTACAATCATATCAGCCCCAAAATACACCAATTTGTACATATCTGAAGAGCACCCACAAATGTTCATTCTTAGATGTGGCCCATACTGAGACCAAATTTAGCAACATGAACACTAATCTTGATTATTTAGCATGCTCCAAATTCAATGGTAATGTCAGATCTAGAAAAACAAATAGCTTAGAATTTGCAGAAATCAAGCATGAGATTTAGATCTAAATTTGCATATCTATAAAAAAATTGGGCTTAAAATATTATAACTAAAAATTTAGATGAGCAGATCTAAAAAATAAACTAGATCTACTTGTAAATTGATGCCAAAAAAAGAAACACAAATCACTATTGTTAAATGGCTTTGATACCATGAAAGACCAAGAAACTTCATCCAAGGAGTTATATGCATGGATTTAATACCATGAGATACCAAGAAAAATATGTAGAAACATATTAAAATATCTATCCTATCTAAACTCCTACGGAAAGAATGAAACAAATAAAAGTAGATCTAAACAAATAAAAGGGAGGAGGTGTAGGTCACCATTACCTGAGAAACATGTTGCCACCAAATAACTCCCAAAAACATCTCCATGTGCAATATTACAAAAGTATAGTGAGGCCTTGTTACATGTATAATTGATCCACAAATGATGTTATAATGATCAACATTATGACACTAAGTACAAAATTACATCAAGTCACTAGACAACATTAAAACACATTCTAACAAGCAATTCATGATGCCCTTGGGCTAACACATTTTTGTGGTAAGTAAAGTACTGCACTGTAACAATATAATTTGTTATCAATTACTCATGTATTTTTTTAATAATTGCTTCATATGCTAATATTAACATAATTTCACATCATGTAGGTATTCAAACAAAGGGTAAATTTGCATGTCTAGTATGAGATCCCAGAATGATATCTTGATATTCAATAAGTTTAGGAAATAAGTTGTTTGCTGAGGACATGCACTTCCTCCCTAAGAACCATTGGTATCAAACTACCAAGAAATAACTTTTTAATGAGAAGGAAGAGACTCGTAAAAAACCACGAAAAATGAAACCTTAACTATGGAAATTGGAATATAATAAGAATCATCAAGGTAAGTAATTGGTTTCCGTATCATATGTAACATTATACAACCTATATTTGTATTCAATTCTTTTTACTATATCTAATATTTAATTGTTTTTCCTTTATGTTTCATAAATTTAGGTTGTCAATGCATTAATGAGCTTCAATGAAGAACAAAAAGATACTCCATGCAATTTAATAGATCTCCTTACAATGAGCACCTACAAGTAGCTCATTTGTTTGGTACAATGCATATTTGGAATAATGTTATAACAAAATTATGTGGAATATTAGATCGAAGGAGTAACAAATATAAAATCATAAAATTTTGTAGTGACATATAGGAATCCAATCATATAATGTGAAATTTGATTCATTATTCTAGTGATGAACCACCAAACAATATTCCATGGTTATTTACACAGCAAGAAAGCAATGTTGTAAAAGACATCATTCAAAAAAATAAAATTTGCTACTCGTTTTGCTTCAAACATAAACAATATCTTAATCAAGAATGGTGAATTGGGTGGGGTAAAAAGTCACGATTGACATACTTTTATTAAGGTATTTTGGTGAATTCTCGTATTGTTATTCATTTATTTCTAGAAATTGGGAATTGTTTTGAATTTTGGAAAAAAATATTGATTCCTTATTTGTTTCAATATGTTCTACCTCCATCAGACATCTTTGATAATAACATAAAATAATTTATAATGATCTTGACAAGTATATGCGGTAAGTCACAATTTGTAATTGAAAGGTTAGCTACAAAACTATAATACATGTGATATACTTTCATTGTACATATAATGATTATTGTTTTGAATATTATTATTTCCTTGCATCATGTGTATGTGGTTGTCATATAAGGAAATCCATTAAGAAGAAATAAGGTATTGGGAAAGAGAAATTCCTCGACTAATGTGTGAATTGCAAAAGTATCTTCCTCTGGCCTTTTTCAATGCACAAGAACACTACACATACACCAAGTTGAGGAGATGGGGATATGTGGACCTATGTGGTCTTTGTTGATGTAGGAGACACACTTAAATTCATTGAAGGATTTTGTTAGGAAAACATCATGGCTTAAGGGCACTATGGTATTGTTGGCCCTTGACCAAGTTTTGAGAGATCTTGGTCAATTTTGACCTATTTTGGGACTTCGACAGCCTATCGAAGGAGGCACACAAGACGAAGTAGATATCACGGGATCTTGGCCCCTTTTTGGGTCCTTTTTAGGATTTGGGAT
>JZKD02S2195645.1:12828-30132 GCA_000966675.3 Picea glauca
ATTAAACTAAGAGATGCAATAAAAACTAAATTCATGAGTATAGAGACATAGAAACAAAAAGAACCATAAGATCCATGTCACCAATGTTTGAGGCTGATCTATTAGTGAAAACAAAGCACCAAAAAGAAAGGGGACTATTTGTCCCTTCTTCCTGCAAGGGAGGGCTCTTGGACCCCCACTAGCTAGATCTTCTTACAACAAAGAAAAATGGAAAATGGTGATGAAAGAACTCTTTACAAATCCACTCAATGGGTGAGGTGGATTGTCCAATGCTATGGTGCCAATATGCTCTTGAAAAGGATGGAGTCCTCAAGACAATAGAGGTAGCATAACATTACTTTGAATTCCTTGAGAAAATGAGGTGCATCCATGGATTTTTATAGCATTCATTTGGGTTATTGTTTAACTACTTTTTAGTGTGAAAAGAGACCAATTAGGGCATTCTTAGGTCTTTGACCAGCCCAACAGTCAGATCCAGTCCAGATTTGAGGGTCAAATCAGCTTGGGAGCTGAACCATAAGTGGGTGGGAGGCCGACCACTCTCATAAATGGTTGTTTAGCAGGTGCACGACTTTTTGCGATAACATTCACGCATCGTGCGCCTGTGCACGATTTTTGTGTTCCTGTTCCGCGCATGCACGCGCGCGCCCAATATCTGCGTAACGCTCTTCAATTTTTCACTACTTTGTATAGTTTTTGACCTTTTTGAATGCTTTGGTATTAATTCAAGTCCATGGATGACTTCATCACTGTTTGACAATGCTGAGTTCTTGTAACCATGTGCGAACGAAATTTCAGTGATAACAGATGCCCCCTTATGGATGAGGTTAGGAGCATATGTATATCCAAAATCCATCAATGTTTCTTCTACTGAGAATGTTGTTGTAAGAGAGAGCAATAGTGGGATCGTCCAGAGCGATCTGTTGGAGGGAGAAAGGAACCAGTAGGACCCGTCCTTCCATGAGGTGTGTAAAATATAAAACTGTGTAAAAATGAGGCGGGCATGCCCCATGCTCGTGTCATGTAACTCTAAAAAAAGATGACTGAAGTATTGGTGTAGACA
This sequence comes from Picea glauca, assembly GCA_000966675.3. NCBI lineage: Eukaryota > Viridiplantae > Streptophyta > Pinopsida > Pinales > Pinaceae > Picea > Picea glauca. Next base: position 13,892 of record JZKD02S2195645.1, read on the forward strand.
ACTGCAGTGCCCTTGGGGGCGGTCGTGATATAGGTAGAAGACAATTCTGCAAATGAACGTGCTCTAAATAGTAGGCAGTGATCGCAGTAATAAGTAGCAACGATTATGTGGGCATTGATGGCCCTGCCAAGTTCAGAGGTCTTCGGCAAATAAAAGAACTAACTGCAATAGTCGCAAAGTAAGACCCACAGAAACATGAGAAAGTGTTGGCATCAAATGTTAAGGGGGTCAATGATAGCAGGGAGAAATGGTGTTTCACCCTGTGCCGTTCGAGATCTCTCATTGAGTGGATAATGAGAATCAAGATACTGTCGCCCTTCTGGAAACTGTGTTGATGTCGACAAAAAGGGGGATGTGACTCCCAGAAGAAAATGGCTTTGTGAAATCTACTGAGGTGAGGAAGTGGAAGAGGTACATGGATGAAGTCAAGATGTGGGAAGACTCAAGACTTCTCTTGGTTGGAGTATGTGTGAGAGAAAAAGTGGTCGCAACCATTTCAACAAGGTCGAGTGTTAGGGGGATGAAAAGACCGGGGGTAAGTTGTGCCAGAGGCGGGAAAAGGTGAACAATTTCAGAGGGAAGAGGTAAGTGACCTGTGGGGTACTCTGAAGATATGGACGATGCCGGCAAGGATGGATGAAAAGTAGTGCTTCAACCAAGGGTGACATGGGTTGCGGTTGGACAAAAAAGGAAAGTAGGTCACCCAAAGGTGACGACAAAAAGGGAATGTAATGACTGGAAATAAAGGCGTTTGTACAATAAATAATGAATAATTTTGGGGAGAAATGTACAAATATAGAAATGGGTTCCCTAATGTGATATGGGTGGCCCATGCCGGGCATAATTTGCTCGGAGAACTGATGAAGGGTGGGGGCCCCATTGGTGGGTTTTTATATGAGGTAGGTGAAATGAAGGTACATTTGCAGATGGGCAAACTGATTGTGGATGAAATGAAGGGTTCATGATACTGTAGAGGTGCAGGCAAAAAATAGAACCGTGAAGAGATAATCTGGGAGTCCATGTGGGAAAGCTAGAAAAATTAGGAGAAGGAGTATGTGGTTGATTCACGACATGATGAAAGACTATCGGGACTCCCATCCCTAAAGGGTTTTGAAAAATAGCATGAGTGTCAGAAGTGTTAGAAGGTGCTATGAATGGGACAACTCATGTGGGTAAGAATGATACCGGGTGACAGTGTCGAAGATGAAAATGGAGGTGTGGGTAGTGCAGAGCTGGGAATGGGGATCCTAGAAGCAAATGTTAGAGGGTGTGACTGGAAATGGAAGTGCGATACAGAGGGAAAGACTACATTCCAGTGCTGAGTATATACCTGAAGGGGTTGTGTCGATGTATGATGATCAAGTACCTACACACATGAAAACCAAAGACCCAAAGGGAACAATATCTGAAGATAATCGAAGATATGAGCATGTATTTGATAAGCGTGAATATGTGCATGCGTACCTGACCAGGGTATGAAAAAAGGGTGCCCCGAGGGCTCAGGATGAAAAGAGGCCCAGGGTCTGCTGTGATGTAGATGATAGAATGTTGATCCTATGGCTGAAGACAGATCGAAAAATGGACACCATGGGCTCTCGGAATGGTGAGTGGAAGTTTGGAAAAAAGGCCTCTATATAGTTGTAGGGCCCACATTGCCACCTCATTTGTACCTGCTGCGATAGTGACTGGATGAGCAATTTTCGGAGGAGATTTGGAGATTCAGAGAGGATGAGCCATCTGATTGGTGATTAGTGATCCTTAGGTTAGTGGTCTGATCATCTTGCATAGAAATAGGATTTCATTTTTTGGGCAGGGGCTATACGAAGGGCTATACAGAGGGATTTTGGGGATGTGGGCCCCACGTGCGTGGGCCATCTGGAAGTAGGTGCGCACAAGTGCGCGACTGCCCATCAGATAGAAGCACATGGGGGTGCTAGTGAGGGAATTAAAGATGCACACTATGTGCATGCCTGTCGGCTGTACAACTATGCATTTGTGTACGACTGTGGCATGGACAGGCATGCATCAATGCACATCTGTTTAGGTAACAGACGCGCCTCAGACCGTGCCTGTGTAGGTAACAGGCATGCCTGAGAGCACACCTGTGTAGGTAACAAGCACGCCTGAGAGCATGCCTGTGTAGCTAACAGGTGTGCATTCGTGCACGCCTGTGTAGTGAATAGGCATGCATGTGTGCGCGCCTGTGGGTTGAAGCAGTCGCGCCTTAGAGGCAAAGCTAACGGGTGTAAATTGATCTTTGTGATGGTGTTGATGGTTGCTTGGGATGATAGAAGACTATTTGTTGTGACTGCAGGTGGACAGTTTGCACGATGCCAGTGGGTTGGCGGGAGCGATAATGGTCTCAGTTACGAGACGCTATGGCTATTGAGGAGCTAGGTGTGTGAGCGACTTTGGCAGTCTGTGGGTTGCTAAAGTTCTTTGAGTGCCTGTTCATATGGGTGCAAGAGTATGTCTTGCAGTTCCTGATCTAGATGTGGAGTCTGGAGCTGCATTGCTTCCTTGTGCGAGGAGAGCAGATCCCCTTCACTGCGGTGGAGGATGTGTACTTCCTGACTGGGCTCCCGTTTCAGGGTGTGCCCCTACTAACGGAGCCAATGCTACCGAGGGATCTGGCCCTAGCGACTGTTGGTCAGAGATACTATTCAGGTCCGAAATTTATGTCCAGGATGGTGGTGAGCATTGGGTCGATAGATGCCCTGGTGCATTGCAATATAGCAACAATGATTATGAGAGTCTATGGGTCACTAGTGACCCAGTGGATCAGTGGGGTCTAGCTGATGGTCATGGAGAGAGTACTGGTTGGGGAGCATTTTGCTTGGGGGCTGACGCTACATGCCAGGATGGTATGGCAGCTAGAACACAACCGGTCCACGGTTACGGGGGAGTTTGCTTTTGGGTCTATCTTGGTGGCCTGGTTCCTGGAGAGGGTGTCGATGTTGCGCCCGAGGATTCTATTGGGTGCGCCGGGGGCACGAGCGCTGTGACTGAGGTAGTGGTCGATCATGTTAATTTTTCATGGTGGTGGCGAGGGTGGCCACTTCTTTACTACAGAGGCAACACAGGTATGGAAGTAGATGCCACAGCTGATACTTCGGTACCCCTATGTCGGGGTTGACTTTCGGGATGATCTGGACATGATGCTACCTCCAGGGGAGGTTTTTGACCATCGAGGTATGTTTATTTGATGATGGTGACATGTATGTTTTGTGTTTTTTGAGATAGCATGCCTTATGTATATGATATAAATGCTGATACTATCTGGTTTTTGTTTACATGTGCAAATGCGGCACCTCGTGGGCGCGAAGTGGAGTTGCAGAGAGCGTCGAAGAGACCGTCGTGGGGAGAGAGACATCGGCATGAGGACACCGCGGTGGGACCAGCTGAACCTAAGAGGGAAACGAGGAGGCACCGGTTTGATGACCCTGGTGCTGGGCCATCACACGCTCCCCCGACGACTGTTGGAGCTGATTTTGAGAACATACACCGTCCTCTAGAGACAGTGTTACATGATGTGTTGAAGGGCATATGGTCATGCATCTAGGATGAGACTTTCCTGGAGCAGTGTGTAGGGGTGCCGCCACCATGGCGGGCTATAGTATGACAGACAATAGTGGTTGTTGCGCTGATGACCGGATGACTGCCGCCGGGGCAAGAGGGGCTGGCAGGAGGGGGCGGACCACAACCTCTTGGGGCAGGTAGTGGTGGGATGCCACTGCCTGAGGGAGGAGTAGGTGGTGGTGTTTTAGAGGCATCGTGAGTGGTGCTCTGATGCATTTGATGTATATATATTTTTTGTATATAGGTTGGTGAGCCCATTTTTGTACCGAGGTGCTGCATTGGCCTACAAATACTTGTATTTTTTGTATGTAAACATTTGGGTGGCATGGTGGACCTTTATATATACATGAGTATACACATTTGAGATCTATGTGGTGTTTACATGTTTTTGGTTAAGTTTTTGATGATGTATATTCTATATATATGCTGTGACAGGTTTTTTGTTTGATATGTTTATGTATGTGTCGAGGTATCTTGATGTGATATATGCCAGTCTAACACAATATTATCTAGATTATCTGTAATTTGATTCAATTGTCTTGGAATATGTGTAAATGTAATGGAATCAAAATGTTGAGATAAAAGTCTAACCTGCAGGTATTTGTGAAAGAGACAACGATCACGGACGCGATACACATTGTTGAGCTGGAGAATGACTAGTTGAGAGTCGAGGAAGACACTAAGGTGATGGATATGATGATGTTGGGCATCGGCCAGGAGGCCAATGACAGTGGTGTATTCGGCTTGGTTGTTGGTCACTGAACCTGAGCATATGCCACTCGAATGGAGCATTTCATGTGAGGGGGGTGTAGAGAGCCCAAGCGGCCGAAGTGAGATTTTGTGTCCAATGGCTAGCACCATCAGCGTAACCGAAGTGGTAGGCTGGTGGAGGAGGCATCTGTCAAGAGAACAAATGATAGTTTAGACGTGAAGGATGGAGAACAAATATTAAAAACATTGAAAAGGAAAATAACCTAAAGTAGAATGACTACTTTTAAGCATAAAATTTCTTTAAGTATAACCTGTTGACATGTTCTTTGAGAGAGAGTCCTTCAGGCGAGACCAATATGTATGTGCCTTTGGTGAGGCAATGTTGGATAATGCATGGGCCATGCAAGAATGAATCGAATTTGCTATGCCCAAAGGTATCATGAGTGATATCGTAAGCCAGGACAAGGAAAAGTAACCGGCTTGGATAAATTTTTGAGCAGTGGATATGCCCGAAAGATGGCCCCCACATGCGCCATTGTGATAGTCATTTAAGACTCTATCGGCCTCGTCAATAGTTAGGCATTGATGAAGGATGGTGTCGATGCCCTGTTGGTATAGGATGTCTCCGATGAGGAGGTAGCGGGGGTCCTTATGGCAAATACAACGATGATCATCGTGTGAAAGGTGGTTACCAAACTTCTGAGTGTGGAGATAGACGAGGAGGTCGTCGTACCAAGGATGATCCAAAGTGATGTAAAAGAGATGTTCGTCGGGAAATTCAATGTTGATGGGGGCACTAGTTGTGTCAGAGGGGAGGGCCATGATAAGTTCAGTGAGAACGAGGGCCTTCTTACTCTTAGGTGTTGAAGAATCGAGGTCATACTCCTGAAGGATAACGATCCATCAAGTGAATTTTCCATTAACTTGCCAACGATTGAGCAAGTACTGCATAGGGTTGGAATCTGCGATGACCTTTGTTGTTCGAAGCAGGATGTAGTGGCGCAGTTTTTGGACTACGAGGATGACTGCTAAAGCAAGTTTCTCTTCATGTTTATACTTCAAGGGTGGACCTGAGAGGTTTTTACTAACGTAATAAATGACATGTTCACGATTGTCATCACCGAGCTAGATGAGAACACCGGCTACTGATACAGCTGATGTTGATACGTAGAGGATACAGTCATGATTATAGTCAGGTGCACTAATTAAAGGTGCATTTGAAAGTGCGGTTTTAAGATCGTCAAATGACTACTGGGTGTGGTCGTCCCAGTGAAATGGGATGTCGTGACGTAGTAAGCAAAGGAAACTGTGTGCACGTATGGTGTAATCTGGGACAAAGCGTCTAAGGAAGTTAGCTTTTCCCTGTAGACTTTGAAGTTGTCGTAAATTCCGGGGAGGTGAAATTTCAGTGATAGCTTGAACTTTGAGGGGGTCCACGGTAATACCTCTTTGGGAAACAATAAAGTTGAGGAGGCACCCTGCAGTGACACAGTACACACACTTGAGAGGATTCAAGTGGATGTTGTATTGACGACACCATTCAAAGATGATTTGTAAATCATCTAGATGTTGTGTGCGTTGCTTGGATCGAGCTATAAGGTCATCCAAGTAGGCAAGGATGATATGAGCCAGATCGTGAAAGATGTATGTCATAGCCCATTGGAAAGTGGTGCCGGTATTCTTTAAGCCGAAAGGCATGACACGGTATGAAAAAGTACCTCATGGGGTAGTGAATGCAGTTTTATATTGATCAATGGGGTGAATTTGAATTTGATTATAACCAGAGAATCCATCCATAAAAGAGAGAGCCTCATGGCCGGTGCAGTCGTCGATAATTTGATCGATGAAGGGTGTTGGAAAGTTGTCTTTGGGACTTGCATGATTGAGATTGAGAAAGTCGGTGCAAATGCGGATAGTGCCCTGTTTTTTGTTAAAAAGTACAGGGTTGGAAACCCATGAGGTATAGGCGATGGGGTAAATGAAACCGACAATGCGTAATTTGTCAATTTCGGCTTTTATGGCCACATCTTTGGATGGATGTAGCGGTCGTTGTTTTTGGAAGATTGGTGTAATGTTGGGCTAGGTGTTAATGTGATGTTTGAAAATAGAGGGATCGAGGCCAGGCATTTCTGTGGATGACTAGGCAAAAATATCCCTATATTCCCTGAAGAGGGCTTTATATGTCGTGATTTCCTAGGGAGTGCAAGCAGCTCCAATGGTGATTTCTTTGACGATGCCATTTTTAATGGAAATGTTGATTTTAATGGTGGGGGAAATGTTCACCATGTTTCCTTCTTCAAAATCATCTGGGGTAGGAATAGGGTTTTTGAACCAGTCGATAGGCCCGAATGGGATAAAATCCTTGGTTTCGACCGCGTAAATGGGGTGTTGGTTAGGAGGCATGGAGGCTTCCTGTGGAGAGAAGAGTGTGCAATGGTGTAGCGCATCCCAGGGGAGGTCTGGGTGGTTTAATTCTTTGAGTATTTCCTCATTACATTGGAAGTGCCAGGAATACAAGGGGTCATGGGGAGTGATATCGGTGACGGATTTTGTGTGGTTGCCCCCTGGTGAAGAAGCAGGGAGAACGATGTGAGGAGATGGTGAGGGTTCACTCGACATACACCATATATTAAAGTACTGAGGAGTACCTGTGGTGGTTGGGTGTAAAATGTCTGTAGGGGAATGAGCAGGAGAGTTGGGGGGGTTAGGGGGTGAATCCTCAGATAGGTCATCTAGGAACCATGGAGGTGTTGGGAGGGCCTCGGGTTCGGGAGAAATGACATGAAGATCCTCTAGTGACGAGGTAATGTCAATTATCATCTCTACGGGTTTTTGAAGCAGGGTCAATTGGCGTTGCCTATATTCAAGGATCATAGGACACTAGTATGTAAAATGAGCTAATGAATCGTAGAGAGAGAAAAGGAGTCTCATACATTCATTGACTGAAGTGGTGACATAACAGATGTCTGTGATATTTGTTGAGGAGGACGTAGCAGGACTGGGGTTGTTCATGAAGTTTTTATGTACTACGGCTAATGTCTGTCGAAAGTGTGGCAGGGCTGGACAATGGTGAGTATAATGGCCATACTCTGAACATATAGCACAAGCATATTTGGTACTCAACCCTTTACTACTAGAAGGGGGGGTAGTAGTGGCAGGACTAGCTGTAGTAGCTAGTGTTGGGGGAGTGTGATTGAGTGGAATCAAATTTTGTAACTCCGGTAGAGACGGGAAGTTGTTTGTTGAGTGTCCCTCTTTCTCACATAGTGTGCAAGGTGGTGGGATGCATGGAGGAAGTGGAGCTGTGGGATCTTTCTTCTTTCACTTGCCCCCAGTTGTGGCAGGGGGGTTAGTGAGTGGGGGTGTGGTGGGAGTAAGAATGGAAATCATCATGGGGATTCCTTCTTTTTGGGGTGGGAAGGATGGTCGAGGGACCATCTCTGGTGGGTGAAAATACCAAACTGGGATTTCTAACACCATATTAGGTAGTGTGAGAGTTGTGGCTACCTAAAAAGCTTCGATACCTAGTGGAGGGTAAAAGAAGGGAATTTGAGCGATGGCCTGGGGAACTGTCTCCCAAACTGGAGTATGTCCTTGGGGAGATGTGGAATCATGGACTGGTGGGGTTGACGAGTGTCCAGGAGGTTCTAGAGGGGGGGTTTCTGCAACGAGTGGGATGTCAGATATGACAGAAGCCTCTGTAGGAGGAAGGGTATCCTCTGTGTGAGTTTCGTCAGATGATATGATGCATACTTGATTAGCAAGATGGAGTGGTGGTGCTCCATGGTACGTCCCTAACAAGGATGGATCTTTAAAAATTCCAGGACCCATCTCAACGAGTGGATATGCGTCGTGGATTATGTGGATGAGAGGAAGAATGTTATTGATGTTGACATATGGATTAGGCTCATAATGTGAGACTTGGTCAATAGTAACGATCTTCCCGTTGTGAGGGAACATCATTGTCCAAAAGATGGAAGAGGCCACTGCCTTCATAGTGTACATGTAGCTATGGCCGAATAGGATATTATAATTGAGAGGGGTGTTGATAACTTCGATATCGATGAGGATAGTCTTTCCCCTGAGTTTGACGGGGACATTTTGGGAGAGCCCTTCAGGAGAGGATGGTCGTCCATCATAGGCTCGTAAGGTGATGGCAAAGGGAATGAGTTCTGGGGAACCAAGTTTCTACCATACTGTTTTGGACATAATGCATGTAGATGCACCTTCATCGATGATACACCAATAAACTATGATGTTTCGTATTTTTACTGGTACTTGAAAAGCGATCAAGGCGGGAAGGTGAGGTTCTCTACTGTCAAGATCAAAGGTGATGAGCCAGGTATCTGCGGGGTCGACTGCCCCCAAGGCGAAAATTAATGATTTCCGCTGAGTACAACAATTCTGGAGGACCTCTAAAACTGACATGGTAGCTGGAGATTGTGCTAAATCATCTACCAAACTATAGTTATGATCTGCCCTAGCCTGTGGGTTGTGGACATTCCTACGCAATGGGATGTGAGGGATGCAAAGGAGTGGTTCAGTGGAAGGGCGAGGGATCACCAACGGGGGTCCCATTGGTGTAGGGTTTGTCTCTGGAGGGATGGGAGGAGACTCAGCGAGTGTATGATACTAATGATTACATGTTTGCAGAAGGATTTCTTCTTCACTTGTGAGGATAATTGTGTGATCTTCCAGATTGTTGGGGTTGAGGTATTGTCGTACTTGAGGTGGGGGATGCTGTGTGTCCTATTGGGTGTTTATCACACCTTGATGTGGAATAGTATTCTGTAGCACAGTGGGAGGGGGTTGTTGCACGTATTATTGTGGTGCCTGCTAAGGGGCAGGCAATGCTGGAGAAGGGGGAATACCACCCCAGTCTTTCAACCATTTGAAATCAGTGATTTGTGGGCAATGATGAGTGTAATGGTCATACTCACCACAAAGGGCACAAGGGAAGATTGTTTTAACATTATTGTTATTTTTCCCTTGGCGTTTATTATTATTTCCCCCTTGGGGGTTTTGGTTTCCTTGGTTCGGGTTGCCCCCAGTGGATTGGTGCTGTGGGGGCTGATTCCTGCCTTGACCTGGGTTGTTGTTATTACTGTTCCATCCTTTCTTATTGGCATTGTTCGATGGATGGGTTGGATTAGTTGTATTCATCTGTTCAAAATTTTGGTATTGTTGAACAACAGAGGGTTGAACAAAATTCACCCCCGCATGAGGATGTGGGGGAGCCATGAGTTGTGAAGGACTGGAAAATGGGAAGTATAGATTCTGTGGTGGTACCAATCCATAAGGTACATAGGAAGGCATAGTGTTTTCGCTAGTACTATAAGCTGAGGTAGAGGTGGTACCAGAGGTTGTTTGCATAGGTGGATGTATGAGGGATGCAGGTGGTGGTCCACTGATGGGTGGAGGTATAGCAACAGGGTATGGTTGTTGATAAGGGGATGGGGGGCAATAAGAAGTGCCCCCATATGCCGCCAGGTATTGAGGTGTTCCATACATTGGTGGTGGTTGGGGTTGTGGGCCATGGTGAGTGGTGGCACCAATCAGTCCGTCTGCTGAGTGAGACATCCCAGTTTTGTCTTGGCCAAATGGCATAGGTTTTGGAAGATCAAGAAGTATAGTGTATAGGTACCCTGACTGTGCATAGATGAGGTCATACTATTGGGCCTTACTGATGGATTCCTCTTCAGATTGATGGAAAGTGGAGGCTACATCCTTACCGAGGAGAGAGACAAGTGATCTAAGAAACTAGTCAAGACACTGTTGCTTGGTGGTTTCTGCATTGCACAAACTACGTCGCCTATGCCACTCGTGAATGTGGTTAGCGATGTGTGTGGTTGAGGTTTGTTTGAAATTAGAAAGTAGTTCTAGACCATTGCTGTGGTAGATGGGTAATTGGAAGAAGGTCAAGAATGCTTTGGCCAATGACTTAAAAGTTGCGTGGGACCCTGATTTTTCTTCGACATACCATTTAGCCAATGGGCCAGTGAGTGTGCGTTGAAAAAATCGTAGTCTGATAGAATCATCCATAATGTTATTGGAGGAGCACCATAGGTGAAAGGTCATGACATGGTTGACAGGGTCATCGCCTGCCTTTCCTTCAAACTTTGGTATGTCTGAAGGTAGTTTGGTTGGCATTGCAGGCCATGTGGGATCATGTAATATAGGATCATTGGTGAGTTTACTGAGATCTGGTATGTTGAGAGAGGCCAAATATGGCATCTGCAGTGGGGGGGGAGGATTAGCTCCGGCCATAGTGTGTTGTGAACCTGACCCTTGAGGGGGGCTAGGTGGGTTAGTACTTCCTCCTTGAGAGGAAGCAGGTCCCCTGCTTTCATTTAAAGGAGAGCGAGTGAATGGATGACCTTGGGAAGTGGAGCCAGGTAATGTAGAATCAAGCAAAGCTGATCCTAAAATAGTAGCACTCACACGAGTGTGTGAAGGAGGTGTTGATGAGCGAGCACAACCAAACACTCCCCCTAAGATAGGAGGGAGGTTTAGCAAGCGTCGTGAATGATGGGGGTTTTTTGGTTCCCCTATGATGTCAGACTAGCTATGTGAATGTGTGCAAAGAGTGGTGAGAGTAATATAGAAACAAGAGCCTTTGCATTGAATGTTTACACAATATATATGTCGAAATCAAATTGTAATCAAATGTGCATCATACATAAAATGTTTTTGACAAAGAAGCATATATATGGGTAAGTGGGTTTTGTCCACGTAGGGAATCAAAATAAAATAAATGCTCGTGTCCTAGAAGACGTAACGTCCTTCTTCTTAAATAGCACTGGACCTTCCAATAATACTCAACAGTGGGGTCTGAAGTCACTAGAAGAGAAACTAGTGAAGGATGAAATAATTGTTTATAATGAGGGGTAAAAGGGGCATATCTCGAAAGAGTTGGCGATATTTCCCAATAGCCACAAAAAATCCAATCAAGGTGCAATTGCAGCCCACAATTGCCACTTGGGTAGATGTCCTAAAGTTGGTCACTAGGTACCTCAGTCAAAGTGCGACATTTAGATTTTTGGCCTAAGAAATGGGTCATGGCCTGGATCCCATCCAAGAGGCGGGTGCCTCAAGGGGGGATGCAAAGAACAACCAGACCTCGGCCTTCAACCCTTCACGGGTATCTCCCTGCCTTATGGTATTAGGAACACTTGACTTGGATGATTTTCAGTTCCCTATTTGAAAACTTCTATGTTTTGACAATGTGAGAACCAGATAACGGGGAGTTATTTGGATGCCTATCCACGAAATCCTACCTAGACTAAAAAAATTATTTTGGCACCTCCTGTGGAGGAAAACTTTAGTGAGTTTTTTAGAAAGATTTTAGATGTAGTTGTTTTGGAAGGCTGAGGGTGCAAACTAACCTTGTGGATTAAAATGGGAGTGGATAGTTTCGTCAAGAAAAGGGTGGGGTGTTTTCGAAATCCCGTTGGTGGAAACTTACTTTGACCTCCACGTTTCAACAAGAAGCTATGTGAGTGATAAGTGACTTTTTTGTGTGAGTGAAAGTGTGCCAATTTTTAGTGAATTAGATGTCACCTTCCTGCATGTGGAATTCACTTGGTCCTTACAAGTGTTTGATTACCTAATTAACTAAGTGTTTTTGTTACAACCTTGCGTAATTCAAAAGTCCCTAGGACGCTAGCATGTGGACATGTGGGTCCATTATTATCCCTTTAACTCCCTATTGTGATGTAACCTAAAAAAACTTTGAAACTATCCTAGATTGATCATGTGGGCATGTATGGGCCCGTTACAAAACCTTTAAACTTCCCTAGTGTTTTGATCTATGAAAGCAAAAATTCAAACACTATCCTATCTTTGTAGCATGTGGGCATGTATGGGCACGTTACAATATTAAGATGCATTTGAAAAAGTAAACTAAGAGGAGTCCCAAGAAGGGTTGTTGTCCTCTCCTAAAGGTTTTAATGTTCTTAAGGGAGATGAAATCGTTTCATAACCTTTTTCGGATTCTCAAGATCGCTTGGAGGCGCAAGAGAAGAGCATACTAAGCGATTTTTTTTCAAATTCTAGTCCCAATGCAACTTAAATGTGATTAAAAATGATTTTCAACTTAGCTTGTGAGTCAAAACAAGCCATCCATGTGGCAAAAAGCAAAGAAGGAAAATTGATTTTATCCTCCTAAGTGCCTATGTGTTTTTTGACTAACCCCTTTATATGATGAGGGGACTAAGTGTGGTGCAGCATTAAAACATGCTTGACATCATTTTTAAGAAGGCAAATGGCCTTCCCCACATCTCAACAACTTTACAATATGAAATTTTGCACAGATGTGCGGGTCCTAATGGAGACAGAGGCGTGTAAAGTGCATGTGCACGAATAGAGACAAGTCAACAGGTGCACGTGCGCAAAACAGAATTGTGAATCAGGTGCATGGGCGAACGATGTGCGTCTGTGGGCCTAAAAACCTACACATATATGGTACACGGCCAAGAATGAAAAATCCTAATGGATTTCTCTCAATTCAACTTCAAAATGGTTGGTTGGCATGTCGGCTTAGGCCAGTTAATGCATCTGCAAGTTAAACAAACTAAAATAAGAGCAAGAAAAACCCAAATGAGGTAGGAAATTGATACCTTTCCCTAGTGGAGTCGCCAATCTTTTGCGCCTCTTTCGTCACCTTGGTGACCAAAACATAGGTGCTTATAAGCTCAGTTGGGTCTGCTGAGCAGGACAGCTGTAAAGGAAAGAGTTAGGGAAAGAAAATAAAAACTACAATTAAGAATTAAACTAAGAGATGCAATAAAAACTAAATTCATGAGCATAGGGACATAGAAACAAAAAGAACCATAAGACCCATGCCACCAATGTTTGAGGCTGATCTATTAGTAAAAACAAACCACCAAGAAGAAAGGGAACTATGAGTCCCTTCTTCCTCCAAGGGAGGGCTCTTAGACCCCCACTAGCTAGCTCTTCTTACAACAAAGAAAAATGGAAAATGGTGATGAAAGAACTCTTTACAAATCCACTCAATGGGTGAGGTGGATTGTCCAATGCTATGGTGCCAATATGCTCTTGACAAGGATGGAGTCCTCAAGACAATAGAGGCATCATAACATTACTTTTAATTCCTTGAGAAAATGAGGTGCATCAATGGCTTTTTATAGCATTCATTTGGGTTATTGTTTAACTGCTTTGTAGTGTGAAAAGAGACCAATTAGGGCATTCTTAGGTCTTTGACCAGCCCACCAGTCGGATCCAGTCCAGATTTGAGGGTCAAATCGGCTTGGGACCTGAACCATAAATGGGTGGGAGGCTAACCACTCTCATAAATGCGTCGTTTAGCAGGTGCGCAGATTTTTGCGATAACAGTCATGCATCGTGCGCCTGTGCGTGATTTCTGTGTTCCTGTTCCGCGCATGCGCACGCGCGCCCAATGTCTGCATAACGCTCTTCAATTTTTCACTACTTTGTATTGTTTTTGACCTTTTTGAATGCTTTGGTATTAATTCAGGTCCATGGATGACTTCATCATTGTTTGACGATGTTGAGTTCTTGTAACCATGTGCAGATGAAATTTCAGTGATAACATGGTAGATGCACTCTCAAGCAATCATGAATATGTTGAGGCCTTTCTCTATGCTATCTCAATCAACCAACCCAATTGGATAATAGAAGTGAGGAATGAATCGAATAATGAAAAAAATGTGTGGATTCTCATTCAAAGGTTGCAGTAGGATTCGAGTGCATCAAATACATTTACATGGAAAAATAATTCATTATGGTTCACAGATCGATTATATTTATGGAAGAAATCCCAAATCAAACAAAAGATACCCCTAGAATTGCACACCTCTCCGGTAGGAGGGCACTCTAGATTTTTGAAAACCTACAATAGGGTCAAGATGGATTTTTTTGGGGATGGCCTTAAAACTGATGTTTAATGTTTTGTGGCAGAATGTTTGATTTGCCAACAAAATAAGATGGAAAAAATTAAGACCCCAGGTCTTTTACAACCACTAGCCATCTCAGGTCAGCTCTAGGAGGAGGTTTGCATGAATTTAATCATAGGGTTACCGAATTTTGAAGGAAAGAGTGTCATCATGGTGATTGTTGATAAACTGACCAAGTACAAACACTTTTGTGCACTCCATCATCCTTTCAAATCCAGTATAGTTTCCACCGCATTCATGGAGACAATTCAAAAGCTACATGGAAGCCTAAAGATTATTGTAAGTGACAGAGATCCCATATTGAGTAGACATTTTTGGACAAAATTATTTTCTTGTTCGGGTACTAAATTGGTTCGTAGCTCATATTTCAAAATTTTATTATTTTTATAATTTTGATGTTGATAATACAATTTGTATTTTAAGAATTATTTTTAAGATATATTTTCTATTTTAATTTTTTTCTACAAACCCATTATGTCCACCAAATAAATTGTAAAATACCATTGTATATTCAACTTAACTTATGTATCACGTTGATGGGATTGAATCTTTTGAAGTGTAAACCTTTCCTCAAGTTCTTAATATTTCTTTAGTTGTCACTTGTCAACTCCATACTAAGCAATGAAATAATTACATAGCTCCCTCATATTGGAAATTAGAAAGTGGTTATGGATGTATTACTATTTTTTTTACTTCCAATTACTTGATCTTTCTCTCTATATATAAAGTTCATATAAAATTATGTTATTTAAGGTGGACATTGAAATATGTTTTGTTACTAATGTTTTTTTAACATACCAAGTGTCGACTCTATGTTAAGCATGGAAAAAATTACACATCTCCCTTTTTGAATTTTGTTGATTTGAAGAACACTTTCAATCTTAAAACTATTTACTCTTATAATTCACATATCATTTTTATTTTTATTTTATTTCATTATTTTTCTAATTTTGATGTTGATAATATAATGAGTGTTTTAAGAACTATTTTTTATTTCAATTTTTTTTTCTAAAAACCCATTCTCTCCCCTATGAAAATTTGTAAAATATGATTGTATATCCATCTTAATTTGAGATCTATCATAAATTGAAGGAGATTGAATCTTTTGAAGGGTAAACATTTCTTCAAGTTTTTTATTCTAAAATATCTTCTCATAATGAACAACACATGTAATACTGATAATTTTCTTACTTTTATTTCCTATATATATATATATTGAGCTTAATGGTTAACATATGTTTCCTCCTAAAAAAGTCATAAAGTCAAATTCACATGAAAGTAGGATATGTATAGATTAATAGATTTTAATAGTTAAACCAAAAAGGATATCTTATCTCATAAAAAAAATCTTATACACTCATTTGATATAAACGATATTTGTAAAGTAAAAAAATAAAAAGATAATCTTAGCCTGGGACAAGTTGCGACCACCAACTTAACTATCGTGACTGCTGTACGTGTACATATAGATCCAAAAATATCAAATGGGAATATAATGTTAGCGTATATTCTATGTATCGCCAAAGAAATGAAGATAATATTGTAGTTTTGAAAGAGACTGTAGAATTCATAATTATTTTTATTTGTTGAAAATAATTTTCTACCAATTGAATTCCATGTCATGCTGAACAGCCTCTAAACTATCCTGATATATTTCGAACTTTTCTTAACTATTTTGTTGTGTGGCTCCTTTTCTCCTACCTGAAAACATGGAATGCAACACTAATGCCGTTCAAGTGAAGATAATGAAGATAGTTGGGTTCCTCAAGTTAAGGAATGTCTAGATGTACTAGAAGAAGAGCAGAAGGAAAAGCAAAAGGTGAAAGAATGGCGTGAGTCGGTGTTTAATGTGCCCAAAGAGTTAATGGCAGACAAGCCGGAAGCCTACATTCCGCAGTCGATTTCCATTGGCCCCTATCACCACTGGAGATCTGAAATCTATGATATGGAGCGCTACAAATTGGCAGCTGCTTACAGATTTCACAAAAGAATTAATGGACCAGGCAAGTTTCAGTC
>JZKD02S2195656.1:19894-40441 GCA_000966675.3 Picea glauca
AAAGTTGCCTATATTTATTTTTTAGAAATGTGGCAGTTGATCATTTTCCAAAGCCCTATTTGGGCTCAAAATTATTCAAATTCCCAGGACTATCATAACATCGTATTTCCCTCAGACAAAGTTATTATTGAGGAAATAACTAGAACTGAAAGGCCATGGGAGGATATGCATCATAGATCATATTTCCTCCCCGATATTAGTCATGTGTAAAATGGGGAATTCAATTCAACCATGAGTAGAACTGTTGATCAGATGGTAAATCCCTTAGCTAGGAATCATGTCTACATCGAGGGAAATATGACAAATATATAAAAATCAATCCCCATTAACATATATGTGACCCATGATGTTGTTGAAAATGTATTTATTGGGGAAGAGTTCTCTGAAGATGAAATTTAGGAGTAAACGACACTTTTCAAGGAGTTTAGAGATGTTTTCTCTTGGTCGTATGAGGAAATTCGTGGAATAGATCCTTGAATCATTCAACATGAGATTTGAACCTATGAGAATGTGGAACCGGTTCGACAAAAGTTGTGACCAATGAATCCAAGGAAAGAAACAACAATTAAAGATGAGGCAGAGAAGCTACTCAAAGATGGATTTATTTACCCAGTGCCATTGACGAAATGGATATCCAATCTGGTTCGAGTCAATAAGAAACATGGCACAATTCGAGTTTTTATGGATTTTTGGGACTCGAATAAATCTCATCCAAAACATAACTTCCATTCATGGATATTTTCATTCATGGATGGTTTTTGGGGTATAACCAGATCGAAATTCAACCGAAAGAATAGCATAATACAACTTTCATTTTTCGTTGGGGAACCTTCGAATACAAGAATATTCCTTTTGGTGTTAAAAATTATGGAGCTACATTTCAACGGGCTGTGATGTTTTCTTTCCACAATATGAAGCATACAACGGAGATTTATTTTGATTATCTCACAACTCACTCTCGCAAGAGAACTCAACATATGTTACACCTCCTCCTAGTCTTTGAGAGATGTCGTTACTATCGAATATGGTTAAATTTGCATAAATATATTTTTTGTGCGACTTTGGGACGTCTTTTGGGTTTTATAGTTTCAACTAAAGGGATCATGGTTGACACTTTGAACATGGAGGAAATCACTCAGTTTCCTCCCCCACTCACAATTCATCAACTTGAGTGTCTACAAGGAAAAGATAATTTCCTTCAATGATTTGTACCTAACTATGCCAACATTACAAAAGGCTTTATGTGTATTTTGAAAAAGGGGGTTCCATTTTATTGGGATGAGGAAAAACAATGTTCTTTTGATGTAGTAAAGAAATCACTAGCTTTGACTCTGTTATTGAGTCCCCCATATTATAATCGATATTTCCTTTTGTATTTGGAAACAACTGAATCATCGATTGGCATGGTCTTCATTCAAGAGGATGATGATCTCCAAGACCATGTCATCTACTATTTAAGTCATTCTTTTTTGGGTCTTGAACTGAAGTACTCTCATGTCGAAAAACTGGCCTTAGCAACATTTCATGTTGTTCAATGGATTCAACATTATATTATGTTGCATCAGACAACTGTCATTGCCGATGTTAATCCTTTTCAGTATGTTTTGACTCGACAAATAATTGGTGGGAGGTATAACAACTAGATTGTTTTTCTTCAAGGATTTGATTTGTATTTTTCTTCTACGAAATCCAATAAATCTTAGTCTTCATTGTATTGATGTTGGAATTCCCAGTAGAGAATGAGGAAAGTGAAGTAATTGAATCTTTCTCAGATGTTCATATCTTCCTCATCTCTTCATATGATTCTTGGTATGGATATCTCCTTATATAACTCCAGACTCTGAAGTTCCCTCTACATTTTTCATGAGATGAGCGATGGAGGATTCATCACCTAGCAAAGAACTATCTCATTATCGCCGACACTTTGTATCGTCGAGGGGTAGACTCAATTCTATGTCGTTTCCTCACTCATGAGGAAGCAATGGTCGTTCTAAATGACTTCCATGGTGGAGCATGTGGTGCTCACTTATCAATGTTGGAAACAACCCATAATATTTTGTGTGTTGGTTTTTTCTGGCCTATGATCTTTAAGGATTGAATGAACCGGTCAAGAAATGTCATCCTTGTCAAATATTTACGAAGAAGATGTGCGTGTGCCATGCTCCGATGTTTCCTATCATTTTTATGGGCCCCTTCACCAAGTGGGGGGTAGATTTCATGACATGTCACCTAGATTCGTCTAGGGGGCCTCAATACATTATAGTGGTCATTGAATACTTTACAAAGTGGGAAAAAACGATGCCAACATTTGGTAATGATGGTGAAACCCCAACACTTTTCATGTTCAATAAAGTCTTCCCTAGGTTTGGGGTTTTGAGAGAGATTGTCACTTACCTTGGAAGTCACTTCCAGAACTGCATGATGTCTGAGTTAGCATAAAAAATGGGTTTTATATAGGAGCACTCATCTCCTTACTATCCTAAGGATAATGTTTAGGTCGAGGCCATTAACAAATCCTTAAAAACTATATTGAAGTGGACGATTAACTCGACCAGGTAAAATTGGAATTTTATGCAATATCCAATGTTATGGGCTTACCGAACCTCATTCAAAACTGCAACATGCTTCTCACCTTTTCAACTCGTTCATGGAGTAGAAGCAGTTTTCCCCATTGAATGTGAAATCCCTTCGCTAAAAAATGATGTTGAAATCTTACCCAACATGATGCAACTTTAAGAATACCTCGTTTATCTTGAACATCTTGATGAGCAAAATCGAGATGTATTTTTATAAAATGAAGAACATAAAAAGTGCATGAAGTCTCAGTATAACAATTATGTCCTCCAAGGAGAATTCTCCAAAGGAGACATTGTGTTAGTCTACGACTAGGACAAGAATTCCATGGGGGCAAGCAAGTTTAACCCATGCGGCACGGTCCATACATCATGCGATGGGTGTTGGAAAAAGGGTCTTATGAGTTAGAAGATTATGAGGGAAATGTGTTGTTGAAGCCCAGAAATGAGATCTACCTTAAGAAATACTATGTTTGATCCTGATGACTCGAGTAATAGTTCTTTTGTAATTATTGTTTATTGTTTTAAATAGCTTTGTATAGGTTTCTTAATTTTTCCTTGCGTTCTTCATTTGTTTTCTTCTGCTATGTGGAAGATGCCATGAGAGTCATCATTATATTTTGGATTTGCAAATGGTGCCAGTCATCACACTCATAATTTGGATTTTTCTTCCTGGGTGATTTATTCGTCTACTAACCAACTAGTATCTGGCAGAGTTGTTTGTCTCGGGGCAACTACAAGAAATTTTTTTGAGTATAGCACTGCCATCGAGCTTTTGTGAGACGATTTTTCACATTGTATTCAACACCTTCATGTGTTCTTGGATTCTCATTTGGTTGAGTCACATTTGAATGGTCTATACCGTATTCATGATCTAGTCTTGTTAAGGTGGTTCCTTAGGGTACGTCTTCTGAAATGATCATTTGAGTTTATTACCTATGATCATGTTCCTAGGTGCACTAATATAATTGCTGATGCATATGCTAATTACGTTTTAGATTGGAATTTTTCATGTTCATAACATAAGCACACACATTTTACACATGTAAATATTTAATCATTTTCAATTATAATATAAAAATAAAAGAAAAAAGTCAGATATATATATATATATATATAAACATGTCCAAAAAGAGGTCCATAGTACAAAATTTAGGCTAGTAGCCCTAAATTTCTATACTTACAAAATAGTTATCTTGACACATAATAGACTAGGCCTTAGGCCGATGAGTTCTATCATAACAAAGTACGTCATTTTCTAAACGCCAAAACAAGCAGACCCATGTCTAGGGTACTCTTACTACATGATGTTGCATCCCTATAGGAAGGTCATCTATAGTGCCCATCAGAATAGAGCATGTCAGGGCCTCCAGGTTCCTGCCCACGCTCCATAAGGTCCTTGTTGCATCATCATTGGGCCCATGTTGGCCCAGGTCTCTGAAAATTTTTATTTGAATTTATGCACCTTCATTTATGCTTGGATCCTGGAGTGTTCATGTTGTGTATGTTGGGCTTTCACAACGAGTCCCTCCTATCTCCAGAATTTTAAGTCTCTTTCAAGATGCAAAATCCTCTGCTCTAGTTGTTCAGTTGAGTCTTTGATTATTTCTACCAGGTGGGTTGTTGGTAATTGAACTAGCTCGCTGGGTGAAGGGGTGGCATACATGGGTACTCGAACTTGCAGAGGAAATCCATTGGCCATCGATCGTGCAGAAGGCGTTTCCACCTCATCTTCTCCTAGGGATGGACTTTGCAATTGGTGTGCAAGTTGAGCCTTCAATTCTGTTGGGAATTGAGGAAAATATGTCTTGGCTAGGAAGAGTTGCAACAATTTCGCACATAGTTGTGGGTTCTAAAAGACTG
The DNA here is from genome assembly GCA_000966675.3 of Picea glauca. NCBI lineage: Eukaryota > Viridiplantae > Streptophyta > Pinopsida > Pinales > Pinaceae > Picea > Picea glauca. Next base: position 24,331 of record JZKD02S2195656.1, read on the forward strand.
GTTTCGGATCTTGCAACGATGTTTCACTCTGCCCTAATGTAGTTTTAGCTTCCTTTTGAACCTCTTGTGCTTCTGCCTCTTTCTATAACATGGTTTCTATGGTTCCTCTTCTGTGGATGGAACTCTCAACATTGACTATTGAGAGAGGGAATTGAGTGCTTGGGGCTTGCGGTATTAGAAACATTTGACTCTCTGTTAAAGGTGGATTGTCCTAAGTAGGTATAAATAGAACGAGTGATTGGCTTGAGACTTTAGGGGTCAGATCGGTGAGTTCTGGTACATGCTCGGGTAGGTCGAGGGATCCAACTGCATGAGCTCAGGTGTAGTGGTATGGGGTTGGGTGGTCATTTTTTGCAGTGACAATGGGGGTTGTAGGGGTGATGGGGGTTGTTCAGTGATTATGGTAGTGGATGCAGTGGTATCTGGTTTGAGGTTATCCTTGATGTCAATCATTGTTTGGGTTTATCGAGTACAAGGTATGGTTGAGGAGATTGTTTGAGGATTCATAATATTCACTGGGGAGAGCCTTGTCGTGGGTTTCTTAACTAAAGGATCTGTAATGAAAGTAACAACGAGGATGTCATTGACATCTTTACCTAATAGCACAACCTGATCTGGAAGCTGCGGGAACATTGGCAACATCCTCTTCTTTCTTTCCATAGGCTGTGTCTCCTCTTCCTCTTCCGAGTCTGTCTGCATTGAGACATTTTGATATTTCTCCTTTGGGCCAGAGCTCAACCCTACTCTTTATCCCTGCCCCTTTTACTTTAGGAGCTCCACAGGTAAGAGGTAGTCCATTCCAAACTTGCATGGATTGCACTTGACTTCGGTCCATGACATGAATTCTTTGTCAAAGGTCTCCTCATCTAGGTAGAAGGGGAGCAACCTCAAGTGGAAGTCTTCTAGCTCTGTATGCCTCAAACATACAACAGTGTTGTGGCGGTTCAAGCTAAAGGAGATGTTCTGTGTGTTCAAGTTTAGAAAATCTTGTGGTATATGCCATCTCTGATTTGCGTCAATCAGTAAATTGTACCACTTTGAGAAAGCAACATTGTTTAATTCTTGGTTCTCTTGGTCCGTCCTCGAGTGCCAAGGTTCAAACATTTTAGTAAGGAGACCTTTGTCTGCCATTTCCAACTGTCTCCCCATGGGTGGCTTCCATTTTCACATGGAGAATGCTATTAAAAGGTACCCATACATGAAGGTCCCTCATTTCTCCTGAGCTTCCTCACACACTACCAGGAGTTCTTATAAAAGATAGTTGCACCAATTGAATACAACCCTGTTTGCGTAAAATTAACTACAGAGAGCACATCAAGGGTGAATTCACCTTTATAATAGGACCACATGACCTTGCTTGTGATTATATCGCAGGTTGTTGAAACCATTTATGGAATAATTGGTTCCATCTTTGTTGTTTGTCCACCTCTCTGTCTTTGCGACTTCTCATAGAGGTTAACCTCGCCTCTATTTTTCAAGTGGTTGCTCAAGCCTTGGAATCCTTTGGCAATATCGTCACCCTCAAGAGATAAGCCAGTGAGTTGGTGGATATCATCTGCATGAATTGGATATCTCTGGTCGAGCCATAGACTTTTGTCATGTACCCGACTAATTAGGAACTTTGTGCAGTGTGCAACCTCGCCAGTGGTCTCGTACACCAGTAATTCTATGAGGTTCATGATTATAGAGTTGAATAGGTTGATAAATTCAGGCTTGGGGAAAAAATGCATGCCTCCAATGGAATCCAAAGCATGTCCCAGAACACATTGATGTTCATATTTGGGAACAATCCACCAAATCCAGGTCCAAGAGCTTTACTTTCTCTGTCTTTCCCTTGACATCCCCGAATATATCGATGTGGGGCTCATATGGTTCATCTAGGATTGATTCTTTGGTAGCTGAACTCCTGCATCATGTTTCTCTCGGCATGTTATCTCTGAAGTGTTTGACTTTCTGGGTAAATTTGGGTCGACTTTGTAATAGGAGAACCAAAATCTCAGGGAGTATGCACAATTTCAGGAAATTCAAAATCTTGCTAACAGCAAAACGGTGGTTCTACTTGTAGATGGAAGAAGTCCTGTAACTAGATAACTTGGAGAATTTATGTCAGCACCCATAAAGACACTCATGATTAGGCCATAAATGCGAATTTAGGCTTAGGTGTTCGACGAGACGAGCAACAGGGTAGGATCTATCAACTCATCTTGGCGTTTAATGAACATACTGTTAGGGGTGTGGTCGAGCTAAGGTGCTTATATTTTTAACAGATGAGAAGCACGGTGGGGACACCGATGGAATATTCACATATCACGCATTTATGGCTTAACGAAAAGTTTGACGGATTGCAGTATCTGTCATAAAGTGTATTATGGGGTTGGGTACGTGTGGCACATGGGCTATGATCGAGCTCAGATTCACCCTCCCTCTGACCACAATGGGGGACTCTGTCATATTAAATGAATTCATTTAATGTAATGGTGGCTCTTCCGATCCTGAGTAGTTGAGTAAGCAGTTCTGCAAAAAATAAATGCTTAAACTAAAAAAAAATATATGTCATGGCGCATTAAATGCACATTTCGACATTTATTAATTGAAATAAAAAAAATTGAAAGAGATGAAAATATAACTACTGTACATGCTCCATTGGCCCAGAGAAACCTTTCTCTGAATCAAGCATGAGAAATGTAGGGTTTCATGTGGGCACCATTCATCCATCCTGGTCGAAGGATACCATCTAATTGCATGAGCCTGACTACACCAGAGTGTCGGATTTCCACAACTATGAATGGACCAAAACAATGCATGCACAAATTGCCTGAATTTTTCTGATATCAAATGTCATAGAGAAGCACCTTATCCCCTTTCACGAATCTCTTGAACTTAATATTCCTATCATGCCAAGATTTATGTTTGGCCTTCTCAACTGTCTGATGAAAATATGCTAAAAATCTTGCTTCCTCAAGTTCTTGCAAGTCTGCAATCCTTTGCACAAAAGATTCACAATCTATAATGTTTGTTGCCTGTGTTATGTGTTTCATGGAAACCTGCACAGGAGACCTAGCTAAAGCACACACAAACAAAGCTTATCCATAAAAGGAAGAGAGATACAATATGAAGAATGAGAATCAATGTATATTATGATATTTTCAATGAGTGAGTGATGTTCACTCATATAGGCAATGACATCCTATAATAGGAATTCATGCATAATAGTGATGGTCTAAGATTAGAAAGTCTAAAATAGAACTAGTCACTTAACTCCCACTGAACTAGTGTGCCGAAAATAGAAATTTCTCCAACACCCCCCCCTGAACATCACTGTGGAGTAAAAAATGAGTCATAGCTACTAGGCCATATCAGGTACTCATGTGCAACGTAACTAATGATCACTGAACAAAAATGAGGAAAGAGGGAAAACCACGTGGGAACAAACCCCCCCCTCAGAAGATAATGCATCAAAAGAAGAAAAGGTAGTTGTTAGGAAACTGTGTTCTTCACTGCAAGACAATCCCGCAAAGTCTAAAACTTTTTCTCATTGAAAGTCTTTGTGAAGATGTAGAAATATTTATGGATCTGATGAAGTCCTTTGGAAAACTATCTGGCCTTGTACCTCTTGATCTTGTGGACCCATATGCACCTGAAAATATTCCTTTCTAGTGGAAGTGGAACCAGATCCCAAGTCTGATTCTTTAGGAGTGAGTAATACTCCTTTTGCATGGCTGCTTTCCATAATGGATTTCCCACAAATTTATTGTAGGTTTGTGGATAAGTAGATTGAACCATATAGAAATGCATGGGGATCACAGGTTCTGAAGCTAAAAGTACATGAGAAGGCTCCTCATGTTGATATCGAGTCCTCCTTGAATCCAATGGATTCCCTGTAAGGTTGCATGTTGTCTGAAGTGTGGTATGTTCCTTCTTGGGCATCTCCTGAAGCTTCGACGCTGGCTTCTTATCTGGTTGTACTACCTTCTTATTTCCATGTACATAATCTGAGTGTATGGAATCATCTCTGATGTTTGAAACTGATGGAAGCACAAGAGTATATGCATGTTGCATTGGATGTGCATACAAAGTACTCTCCTTATGTGTAAGTAGAAAAGATGAGTCATTGTCAGAAAAATTAGTGAATTTATACAACCTTGACTTGTGATCCACCTCACCAATTGCAATGATGGAATTATCATGCATGTCAATTACTGAAATGAAATCTAATGTAAATTCAACCTTTTTACCTTTCTAAGTGATCTCATAAACTGAGAGCAGATTCATAGAAAGATTTGGAAGATATAAAACATCCTCAAAACTACCATTATGGAGTTCCACTCTCCCCTCTCCTGCAACTGCTACTGAAGTATCATCCCCCATGAGAATAGGGGGTCTTGAGCATGGAATCAAAGAAGATAAAACTTCCTCTTTCACTGCCATATGATGTGATGCACCAGAATCTATAATCCATGAATCAGATGAGGAATTAATTGCACAACCAGAGCATGAAGGTTACCTTTCTTAGGATCATGATCGTCTTCCTTCTTCTTCTTGACCCCCTCTGGAATGAAGTTTCCAAGGTTTTTCTGCTGAAGTGCATGTGCCATAAGATCGATTTGTTTCTTCATGCATGTATATTATTAATGATTTGGTTTATTGTAGTAAGTGAACTTCTTTCCCTTCTTCTTCTTCTTCTTGGAATCTGAAGAGTCTTTGGAACCTGAAGAATCGTTAAAGAGTTTGGAATATCCCTCCTTCTCATTTTGTTTCTCCTTCTCGTTTTGTTTGGATGATCGGTTTCCATCATGCATGGTGAGTGCATGTGCTTTGGGATCCTTGATGAGGCCCATATGTATGATATTTTTTTTCTCTTGTGTGAGAGACTCAATGAAATGAGCCATCATAGGATTTTTCCAGTTTGTTCCAAAAAGACATCTACCAGAATGGAGATTGGAGACATATACATTTTATTCTTGTCCTAGCTTGGCCAAGATTGTTAGAATAAGTTGTTTCTCTTGTGTAGACTTGTCAATACCAAATTCACCCAAGCTCAATAGCAAATATTTAAATTTAGTAAATAAATCCTGTATATTATCAAAACTTTTAGGGTCTAAGGTATTCAACTCTACCTCAAACATATGACCTCACATCTCATCCTACTTTCCAAAGAGTCCTTCCAAGGTGGTCCAGATATTGTTTTGAGTCTTTCATGTGGAAACATGAAACCATAAATAAGTGGATATTAACTTAAGAAGTAGTCTTGTGGCCTCATCCTTAGGGTTCTCCCATCGGGTCTTGTCAAGCACTGATGTAGGTTATGTTTATGTCGCCATAGTCAAATTATACAGTCCTTTTCTTTTGAGTTGGAATGTGGCATTTGGATTCCATTCAAAATATTTGTACAGTGTGAGTATTATCACCATACTTGACTGAAGAAGTTGCATCGTCTCCATCCCTTCTATTGATTATGAAAAGATCCTGAAAACCCAGATCGTGGATTCTGAGATATGACTAACGGTGTTATGGCAGGTATAGATATGATAAAATAGATATATATCCTAACATATGATGTGGGTTTTGGATATTTTTGGTGATCATGAGAATCCCTATGTTATACGTCTCTGGAAATAATTTCAGCCCGACCCAGACCACGAATTTCAAGATATGGTTGTTTTACGACATAAAACAAATTTTCTGGAGAGAAGTTGAATCGTTGCACCCTGAAGAAGGACACAGTGCGACGATGTTGAATCATCGCACCCTGGGTGAAGAGTAGAGTGTGACGATGTCACACCCTAAACTATGTTGCACCCTTCAATAAGAATAGACTGCGATGATTCCAACCGTCACACTATTTGATATGGATAGGTTGCAATGATGGAGGAAACTATGTTTAGTCAATCCTGTTTCGATCTTCTCTTGCTTGTCTAGGTTTCTCCAAGCAGCTCGACTTTGATACCATGTCAATGTTTCATGGAAACCTGAACATGAGACCTAGATAAAGCATACACAAACAAATCTTATCAAGAAAAGGAAGAGAGATACAATATGAAGAATGAGAATCAATGTATATTATGATCTGTTCAATGAGTAAGTGATATTCACTCATATAGGAAATGACATCCTATAATAGGAATGCATGCATAATAGTGATGGTCTAAAATTATAAAGTCTAAAATAGAACTAGTCAGTTAACTCCCACTGAACTAGTGTGTCGAAAATAGAAATTTCCCCAACACTGGGAAGATGCAGTATTGATTTTTCATTCTCAAATGGATGGGGGAATATACTAACTGAGGTTTTCCCAAAGCTTCCTAGGTATTTTTAGGTAGGATTTTAACGTCTGATCCCAAATCTAGCATGACATCCTTGATTTCAAACTCATCTAGCTGGAATTCTAACCTAAATTCTTTTCCAATTCACACCTTTCTTCTTTGTATTCTATGGGTATTATTCTCAAGGAGGTTAGTCCTTACTATGGCTTCTGAGGTTTCTTCATTCCCCGGTATCAAATAAGGGGTGTTGCACAACTTCTTAGTAAGTTGGTTGTCCCCTAGAATATCAAAGAATAACTGAAACCACTAGTTGATTACACTTTGAGACTGGTCAGGGTGTTTTCTTGGAATTGCAGAATTCCTGGGTGCTAGTGGTGAGGTAGGGGCTTGTGCAGGGTTAGGTTGACAAAAAGATCTAGGAGGATTCTCTACTACTTATGGAATGGGGATGCTTTTAAATATCTCTATTGCATTTTTTAATTGTTTCCAGGATCATACATGTCATCTTTGGGAATAGCCTTTGAATCTTGGGCTGATCGTCGGCGTCTGCCCATGTATTTTCTCCTTTGCAAGTGATGATGTTAATATTTAGTATTTGTCCCTCGATTTCCCTTTTTAATTATGAGATTATGAGATTAGGTCCGTGTTGACAAACTCGATCTTCCCACTTTGTGATCAATTATGGACAATCATCAGTTGCGTGACCATTATTTCTGCAGTGCGAGCACCATGGTCATCTTGTGTGAGGGAAGTATTTGGAAAAATGAACTTGTTCATTGTAGTTGTAGAATATGCTCAGCCCTCTGTGTCCATTTCTGCCACCTATGAATCCACCTCCAACCCCTCCTCCCTGGCCTCTTCTAGGTCCCTAGGGGGTTTCATTTACTCTAAATGATGTTCGGTCCAATCTATCAACAAGTGCGTCCAATGCTCTACATTGATTTGTGGCATGGGTCATAGATGTGAAAAACTTGCAATGTATTGTATTGGGCATAGTTGTGTACTTTTTCATAATAGGACACTCCCTTGGCACATGTCCCTATGTCGGCCAAATCTCACAATACTCCGTTGTCTAAGGAGTCAGAACTCCTGGGAAGGTATTATACAACCCTGGTGTATGGAATGGTGGAGTCAAAGACACTTGCGCAACTCCTCTCGTAGGTCCTTAAGGCCCCACCAGGTTCTGAAGAGGTCCCATTCCCCTCACGTGCGAACATTCAATTTCCAGATGCCCTTCTGTGTAGTAGCCTGTGCACCAAACTTGAGGGCATCCTGATCTTTGTGTGGTTAATTCTTGAATATTTTCTTTTAGCACTGATATTTGTCCCTGAAGGTGCGACAAATTTGCATCTACCGGGGGTCTGGTCATTCTCATATTTCCTGGATAACCTGCCATGGCTTCGATCTTCATCGACTGCTCTAAGGCTTCTGTTAACATGGTTATCCACTGTTGCGTTAAAGGAATTCTTGTTAGAGGTAGTAATCCTTGAATATACCATTCCCTCTGGTGATCTTCCTAAATTAGATGTGCTATCCTCCCAATAGCATCCTTGAACTTTTGGATGTAGTCCCAGGCAAATTCTCCTACCCTTTGTTGAACCTCTCACAACTCAGAGAGATCTTGTTTCTCTGACTGTGGAAGTTTGAATTCAACAATGAATTTCAAATGAACTTAGCCAAGGGTGAATGCTTGTCCTTGCAAACTAGGTTCAATAGCCTTCATATACCATTTGAGAGCATGACCCCTCAAGGTAGTCTGAAACTCCACTAAGTTATTTGCATCAAGAGTCCCTCTATACCCCTAGATGGATTCACATAAGAACCAATGTTGCTCTACATATTCGTCCCCTTTATCCCTGAATTCTGGGTATCAAGCGATCAATCCTCTCATATGTCCAACCATTATTGGTCTCACTATTCCTATTAGAATAAAACCTAATGGGCTCAAATAATTAATAAAACATGGTGGTGTCACAATGCCATTAGCATTCTGGAATACCCCTATGCAAGGACTGACTTCTTCTAGTATCTGGAATTGTCGCTTCCCCCAGGCGAGGAATGGGGACCCATGGGTAAGTGTGTTTTTGGTTTTTTATATATTTCCATTTTTTTATTTGTTTTTGTCATATATGATTTTTTTGGGTAGGTGCATGCCAACACATATTCTTTTGTTTTTGCATATGTAGGATCGGAGCATCCAAAAGGATGGGACTGAGATCGCTGCATGAGAAGTGACAAGGAGTCGTTAAGAGTGGAAGGAGTTCATAGCATTAAATAATTGTTTCAAGTACTATGTAACCTAGAGGGGATGACCATGTGCTTCCCCCCCACGCCAGAGAATGAGATTCCAACACACCTATGGCGACACATAGAGGGAGTTTTGCGCCCCTTTCACCAACTTCTCTGAAAGGTGGTTGGGGTTGTTTGTTGCTACCATGGCGGTGAAAATGAGGACTAAATATCCATTTGGACCCCATTTTATACTAGACTTATATATTAGTCAGTTGACATGTTTATGTATGAGGAGGCTAGTAGAGCCCCAATTTTATAAATGCACCTGTTTTTTGGAAAGATGTAATCACACTTTACGATTATATATATACGTGTTTTGTTTCGTCTACTACCTATGGATGTGAAAATGTTATGAATGTTGACCCACATGTTATGTAAATGCATGATTAAATACTTTATGTTAATGGGACAAGTGCCAATATAATATGTAGTTAGCTAAATAATATCCAATATGCTCAAGGTAACACTCAAGAAGACACACCCTCAAATACTTACACAATAGAATGGGATGTTTGATGATATATGTGAGATTCAACTGTGATACCAAAAGCTAAGAGTCCAGTCGAGAAGCTAAATGATAAATGCCAAGGGTGAGCACTTCAGACAATAGTTCAATGATGACACTATACTCTGCAATATTATTGGTTGTAGGCCCAAGGTAGACACCTCCTGAACTCATGAGCTAGTCAGTGAGTGAAGAAAACACCCAAGCAATGGAAGCAATGTTCTGGGTACTATGGTTGGCACCTTCATCATATCCCATGTAAGTTGAGGAGGACAATGACATCTACAAATCAAGCATAAATCATGATAAGTAGCCAACCGAGACAATCAACACATGGAAAAATAAAACACACCACTCCAAAACCAAACAAAAACAAACCTATTTACAAAGCATCATGTGTTCAGATGGCCTAAGAATAATAATTCTTAATTTAAATCCCATTGTTAGGCTCTGAAAATGATTCCCATCATAGTCAACTAGCTCATAAGCTCCTCTTTTCAAGGTACATTTAACAATGTAGGGACCATGCCAAAGGGGTTAAAACTTACCTACTCCCAACGTGTCATGGTCTTGGTCATAAACCAAAATCAGGGAAAAAAACCCTAACATAACTTCTACCGCCAAATCTGAGACCTTATAATGAAGGGTCCAAATTTACTATGAAATTACAATATACATTTACAAGGAAATTTTTCCTTCGGGGGCTTCTCCCTCGAACCCCCATTGGGCAATGGTTTCTGCTGAATCCCCGTCAGGGGTCCACTTTCCCTTGGACCCCTTAGCTTGGGGGATGAGTCCCCCGGACCCCGTAGGGGGTGAAAGCCCCTCCTGCAACCCTCTCGCGTGCAGGGGTGTACAATATTCCAGGGTGTACATTCTTCATGGGGTATAAACACGGTTGAAAACAAAAACCTATGAAACAGGAAGAGAATCAGGCTCCACAACCAACAATACAATATTCACACTCATACACAACCATGATACAAATCCTCATAAAAGAGGGTTACCTTCTAGGGAAAAAACCCTAACATAACTTCTACCTTCATATGTGCAACCTTATAATGAATGGTCCATATTGACTATGAAATTACAATATTTTACATGGCAATTTTCTCAAAAAAATTCTCTTCGGTGGCGCTACCCCTGAACCCCCGCCCGGGGGGGAATGTGTCTTCACCCCCCCTTACGAAAAATTTGGGGAGGGGGGGGAATCCCCCTTGTGAGAAAATGGGATCCAAACATGACTAAAAAAGGACATCTGAATGAGGAAGATAATCAAGCTCCACAACCAACAATGTATTTAAAGCTATGGATACGAGGGTGACTCTTGAGTAAGAATTAGGTAAAGAAGTAAAAACATAGTCAAATTGGACATTGAGATTAAATCAAAGATTAAATAATCGAGTCAATATGGTATTTGAGGTTAATTAAAGGTGAAAATTTAATTATGGGAAGGGAGAATAACTAAAAACATAGTCAAACTAGTCATTGAGATTAAATAAAGGATTAAATAATCGAGTCAAAATGGTCTTCGGAATTAATTAAAAGTGAAGGAATTAATTAGGGAAAAATAAATAAATAAATGAAGTGATCAAATCAATCGTTAAGAATGAAAAGTACACTTCATTTATTTATTTATTTTTCCCTAATTAATTCCTTCACTTTTAATTAATTTCGAAGACCATTTTGACTCGATTATTTAATCCTTTTTTTAATCTCAACAACTAGTTTGACTATGTTTTTAATTTTTCTTCTTTCCCCTAATTAATTTTTCACCTTTAATTAATATCAAAGACCATATTGACTTGATTATTTAATCTTTGATTTAATTTCAACATCCAGTTTGACTATGTTTTTATTTCTTTACCTAATTCTTACTCAAGAGTTACCCTCCTATCCATAGCTTTAAATATATAACCATGCCACTGGTTTCCTACATTTGATATTTTGGTTGTCCCTAATGATGGGTGGAGCGTCCACTCGAAACATTGGACATTTCTAAAACTATGCACATAGTTTTGTCTAGAAATTTATGCTACATCCCCTATTTTTACAAAATACCCCCTTTTATAGCCCTCAATACCTATAAACACCCCTATACCACACATCTCCCCCCCAATACCTTCAATATATTGACTTTTTTTTTCATAATTAAAAAACCCTCTTTATGAATAAACATGATAAGATATTAGTCAACAAGGTGAAGCCTCTGTGTCCCAATGGGTCCAGTAGCTATATCTAGCCGAATGGTGGTATAATACAATTTATCATGGTCCCACTCAAATTACTCCCTTCTACAATAATCTCCAAGAAAAGATTTCTCATACCTTCTACTCCTATTTATACTAAATCTATCTATCTAAAAGAACAATCTAGAAGAAGATCCTTCTAGAAGCACAAGTTTCTATTAGGTCTTCTTACATTTGACTTATTCTTTCTTATTGCTAGGCCTTATTAATATTGGATTTAAGTTATGATTTCTTGCATAAATACAAATGACCTTTGTAGCGAATCTCTTCATTGTTCTAAGAGTACCCTAGAGAAACTGAAGAATTGTGTTGCAATTGGTGGAGCATGGTAGAAATTTTGGGGTCTTGCGGCCATTCTTGATGAACAACTTCGAGCCAATCTGGTACAATGAAGGAGAGGGAGAAAAGGGACCCGTCTTCTTCATATTTCCAGGAAAGAGCATTGGCCACTAGATTTTCCTTTCCCTTCTTGTAAATTATCTCGTAAGCATAGCCAAATAGATTCATCACCCATTTTTGTTACGTTGGGGATGAAATTCGTTGTTCTAGGAAATACTTGAGACTTTGATGATTAGTTTTGATTTGGAATCGTTGACCCAATAAATAAGGACGCCAAAGATCCACAACATTCAGAATAACTAACATTTCCTTTTCATAAATGGATTGGCCCAAATGTGGCTCAAAAATCCATTTTCTAGTGAAGGCCAAAGGCATGCCATCTTGCATGAGGATGGCTCCAATTCTTTTCCTAGAAGCATAACATTCCAATACAAATGTTTTTGTGAAGTCTGTAAGTGTTAGGACAGGCATCGAGCACATAGCATATTTCAAGTCTCGAAATGCATGATCCATAGCTGCAGTCCAAGTGAAAGCATTATTTTTAAGGACAGAAGTGAGAGGAGCAACAATTTTTCGATAACTCAGAACAAACTTCTTATAATAGACCATTAAACCTAGAAAACCACGCAAGATCTTAACAATTTTAGGGCGAGGCCAATCCTACTTAGATTCAATTTTCTTAGGATCCATTTGGACACCATCCTTATCGACAATATGACCCAAGTATTCCACTTTTGAGGCACCAAAGGCACATTTAGATTCTTTGAGGAAAATTTGGTGCTTAGAGAGTAGATGGAGAACTTGATTCACATGGGAGAGATGGGATGGCCAAGTTTTACTATAGATGAGAATATCGTCAAAGAAAACTAAGAAAAAATGATGGAGAAAAGGACATAAGACATGATTCATAATAATTTGGAAAGTGGAAGAAGCATTACACAATCCAAAAGGCATTACCAAGAATTCATAATTACCCTCATGAGTGTGAAAGGCAGTCTTGGGAAAGTTTTTTTCTTTCATATGGATCTGGTGGTAGCCAGAACATAGATCTACTTTAGTGAAGTAATGACCACCACTCAATTCATCCAAGAGGTCAACAATGACATGAATGGGGAATTTGTCTTTGATTGTGAGTTTGTTGAGGGCGCGGAAATAAGGACACATGCACTGAGTACCTTCTTTCTTGAGTAACATGACCATAGGGGAAGAATAGGGGCTAGTACTAGGACTAATAATACCTACTTCTAGCAATTGATGAACAATTTTCTCAATTTAATTCTTCTGGGAAAAGGGATGACAATAAGGCCGAACATTGGGAGGAAGACTGCCCAGGATGAGAGGGATGGAATGATCATGGACTCCATGGGAAGGGGAAATTTCTTTGGGAGTGGTAAAAACAAATTGGTAGTGGGAGAGGACAGATTGGAGGTCGGGATGCACATAAGGTGTCTCACAACATGAATGGAGTGGAATTAGGCTATAATTACCGAATGACCTGTTTTGAGGACCTTTCCCATGTGATGGGAACTGATCATATCAGGGGAGCCTGTTGTGATTCTTTGGAACTTATATTGTCATGCCTCGTGTTGGAATTTCATGGTTAAGTTCTTAAAATACATGAGAATGGGGCCTAGAGTGTGAAACCATTCGACACCAAGAACAATGTCACAACCACCCATGTCTATAGCAAGAATATGGGGTTGTAGGTGATACTGACCAATTTGGAGTCTCACATTTTCACATCGTCCCCCACATTTTATGGAATCGCCATTGTCAATCATGATTTGAAATTTATTGACGACACAGATGTAACAATTGAATTCTTGGGAAATGCAATGATGAATAAAATTATGGGTGCTACCACTGTCCACAAGGATGATGACTTTCCTATTTTTGATGTAACCAAATAATTTGAGAGTCTGGGGAGCAGAGAATCTAGTGAGGGCAATAAGTGAAATCACCGAGTCAACGTCTGGTGGATCAGAGGGTGGTGTCATATCAGATGGTGGTGGTAGTTCTCCCACAAGAGGAACAACAACATCTTCTTCATAAATATCCTTAGTCACAACTATAAAAATATTTTTTTCCTTACATTTGTGCCCGAGAAAATATTTGTCTTCCTTGACTCGTTGAGTAGCTTCCAACCAAGTCTGGGGGCGTGCCATGAGAATATGGGCACATATTTCATCTTTGAGGCCACTAATAAAGAATTCCCTAAAGAAAGCATCCGACATGCCCTCCGTTATGAAAGCCAAGTGCTCAAATGCAACAATAAAGTCTTCCACTGTCCCAGACTACTTTAACTTGGTCAAACAACCTAAATGGTGGGTGTCAGAGTCAAAGTGGTCATAAAGTTCAACCACAAACTGTGTCCAAGCAACATACCCTTGGCGTACATTTTTTATCCATTGCCACCATTTCCATTGTTCCAGATCTGGATGTAGGTCACCATAATGAAGCTTGGCTAAATAATCAGTAATGCCATACAAAGAGAAATATTTTTCCATTTGGGTGACCCAACTTATGGGATCCAATCCATCAAATTTGTTCACCTCAATTCTAGGAGGGTGAAGATCTCGAGAAAAGTGGGTATTATGAGGAACTTGATAATGGGAAGAGTCATGGTCATCCTGATAATATGGTTGTTCAGAAGAGGAAGGGTTATGGGAATGGCCCATGAAGTGTTCAAAGGTGGCTTTGAGGTCTTTGAGGTAGGAACATTGTTCCTGAAGGGCCTGAATAGCCGAATTGATTGAGCTAAGATTGTCATTGATATTCTTGATGTCTTCCTTGTTATGGTGGGTGTCAACAATCAAGGAATTGAGTTCTTGGGGTCGTGTGGTATCTATTTGGAAAAATGGGTAGGAAAATGGTATAGGGGAAACAAAAGGGGTCTGGAGGGGTGGGTGGGACCAGTAAGAAAAAGGGTGTCGAATGATAGGTACCACTGTGGTCAGGGTGAAAAGGGGAATCCAATGGGATAGGGGCCAAATAAGGGTGTCGGAGAAGGGTCGGGTCCACAATTGTTTTTTTATTAAAAATGATAGGTATCACTGGAATCAGGGATAATAGAGGAACCCAGTGGGATAGGTCCCAAATAAGTGTGCCGACAATGAAAAAATATTGCAGCGACGAAATGTCCAAATGCTTAACAGGAAGAAATGTGTAGTAATTTCACAACCAAAATGCATAAGGCACAGTTGCGCTACAATAGATCTTCTATGTTATGTTTTTGTTTCCTTCCCTAGGGGTAGGATATTTAGGGTTTCTATAGATAAGGGTTTTCCCTGTGCTATAGCTCTCTGATATACATGCAGGGTCCAATAGTAATAATTGACCCAATATCTTAGGGAACCAACTAAGGAGGCTAGACCGTTCCCTTATTCGTATTATCCGACTACCCAGTTACTAGAGAGTATATTCCCGAGTGTTGTTCTCGATGGAACTATAACAGTTAGGTGACTGATCGATTTATCTATGGAGAGATTTAGGATATCTAGGTCGATCTATATACATGTTTTGTCTAATGTGCTACCACTCGAAGGGGTACCAACATGGGTTACAAGGGTGGCCAACATATGTGTGCTTAAAAACCACTTGTAGTTCCTGCATGTATTCTTCATCAACCAAAAATTTATGCGTTGAATGACAAATCTTTGTAGCTTTAAGATGTCAGAATACATCTCTACCATGAAAAATATTTAACCCACAATTTTCTACTGAAGAAGCTGCTCTGATACCACTTGTAGTAGTCCAGATATAAAATAGTATGCACAACATAAATATTTTAGCATAGAAATGGCAAAGAAACAATATATAACCAGAAAAATACTTGAATAATACCATAATAACACCAGAAAAAACAACTTGATTAATGATAGCAATGTTCACTTGCCTCTTCGAGGGGGAAAACTCCAGCAGAGCAGAGCTATATTAAAATAATATCCAAGACAATATTTCTCATACCCTCTACTCCTATTTATACTAAATCTATCTATCCAGAGAGAACAATCTAGAGGAAGATCCTTCTAGAAGTGGAAGCTGTTATCACTCTGTAATTTTGCCCAAGGCTGAAAGGCAATCACAGAGGCAACATCAGAACCGCTTCGAGTCTTGGATCTAGCCCTCCAAGACTCAGAGAGGGATCTCTCTGTGTAATGTAGCTTTGTTTAAAAATGATATTAGGCTAGGTAATGAGAACATTGGGTTTTGCTGTAAAAAGGGTTTATAAATTTGGTTGAGACAAACTGCACATCCATTGGGCTATGGAGTCTGAAATTAATGAAATCTGAGATACAACCAGAAAGCTGAAGAAATCCTTCACAAGGCAAGATAAAACACTCACTGTATCTTCAATAGTTTAAATAATGATCAGAAGAAAAGAGAAGGAAATAACTCCAACCAACAAGCACTTAAGAATCTCTTGATTGAAGATATTTAGAAGATGAACATTAAAATCTGTA
>JZKD02S2195667.1:0-26312 GCA_000966675.3 Picea glauca
TTCTAAACTGTGTAGAGTTAATAAGTGTGGTACATATGTCACCACCTCCCAAGTTCGTGATCATCCTACCATGAGTAGTGAGTCAGATATGAACTTCTCGGGAAGCCCTTCGACTCCCATATCCTCTGTGATTAGTGGGGTCCCCTCGACTCCCTTGTCATCGACAGTTTGGATGTTGGAGGCTCCCTCATCTAATGCTACCCAACCCATGAGCTATGCTCAGCCCATGGAAATGAATCATTTTGTATTCCCATATAGTATGCCAAATCAAAGTACTTAGTCAATGCCTAGGTCCTTTAATCCTTTCTCTTTTGGTATGCTTGACATGACGTCACACTTCTCATCCTCCATTTCAACGACTAATATGAATCCTAGTTTTGGGTCTGGGGGCACGATGCCTCCTTATGTTCCTTTCTCGTTTGGTGGGGATCATATCCCTCAAGAGACTCCTATGGTAGGAGGTTGGAATTATCCTTCCTTCAGTCCTAATCCTAGCTTCAATTCTCCAGGATGGAGTGCTCAAATGGGTGGTCGATTTACTTCCTATATTCCATCTGTCATTCCCTCTTCCTCACATCGGTTCCTACAAACACTTTTATTATGGCGAATCTTCCTTTAACCTTTGGTGTTTCATCAGGGAGGAGTTAGTTTTACAGTATGGGAAACCCCAACACAAAGTTCCTTCGTCTAGGGGAACTATATATAATCCTTATCATGTCGCTTTCTCTTCGCAAGTGGCTTCTGCAGGTATGGGGCCCTTACAACCTTTTATGAATCAACTGGGAGGAGGATATTATCCTATTGGTTAGGGCCATGGTGTATACCAGAACCCTGGTTGGCCCACAATATCTCAAACCCAATCTTTCCCAGGAGCATGGGCTTAGACGCCACAACCATGACTCCTTTTTGTGGCCACATTGAATCTTCCAGACTTGTCAAAATTGATAAATGACCCTATGCATCACGATCTGTCATGCACCCCCATCCCCACCAAGCTTCCTTCTGACATTCCAAAGTTTGAATGAAACAATGGTGAAGAATTGGGTGATCATGTGACTACCTTTCACCTATGGTGCTCATCTAATTCCCTTAATGATGATTCTATTCATTTGAGGCTATTTCAATGCACCCTCGTCGGGGTCGCCGTGAAGTGGTACATCGAGCTACCTGGGGGAACCTACGGAACTTTCAGTTAGATGGTATTGGTTTTTCTCAGTCACTTCCAATATCCGGTTCATTACGATGTCGTTCTAGAACTCTTGTCGACTCTTTGGCAAGATAAAGACACCCATATTTCCGATCATATTCAAGAGTGACGTAGATGGAAGAGGTTGATTAAAGTCTACATTCTTCCATAGTTTCTGTTGGAATGGTTCCTCAAGTCTTTGTTGCCTTACATTTTGAAGGTTGTTTCTACATCCAGAGTGACAACTGAGGAAGAAGCCATCTTCAAAGCCCGTCAATTGGACCTTATATATGCTAAATTTGGGATGCTTTACGAAATTCTCCCTCACGCACCGTGGTAAAATTGTGATCCTAGACAAAGGCTTGAGCCTCATGCCAATGGCATCGTAGGCTCCACAAATGATAAGACTACAGACTAGGTGATGAACCAGCTGGAAGATTTGTCTCTTAACTAGTCTATAGTAGGACAATCTAAGGCTTTTTCCTCCACCACCGCGTCGACGAATGTGCATTCTGTACAATCGTCGTCAAACCCAAACGGTAACCAACAACTTGGAGGGAACAAGAGGAAACGACATGGTAATAATCGTAAGGGTGGAAAGAATAATAATAATAAATCCAAGGATGGCAATAATAATGGTAAATCGAATAATAATGTTGGTGAGGGAAAGAAAGAAAAGAGGAAGGTGAAGTTTCTTTGTAAACTTTGTAAATATGATCAACTTACCCACTTGTGCCTCAAAATTGAGGAAGCCTCGAGGCTCATTGATCCATAATTGGATCTAAGAGCTTGATGGGGCTCAGAAAGGCCTAAAAATCAAAGTTCTCATAATAGCTTCAAAATGGACGTGTGCGTAGACCTCGTTGATACGAACCCAACGCAACTTGAACAGGTTCAAACAGACGTCATATGCTCCTGATATCATGATCTGTTCATTTGGCCAAACATGCAAAAAATGATGACTATACAGTCCATACAGTGCCATGTAGCAGCTGACTATACAGGCCGTATGACTGTACAACTAACGTGGCAGCTTCTGGAGGTGACATGTGGAAGGTGACAAGGTGCACAGATGGGTGACATGGACAGGTATAGGGGATCAATCAGAGAGTGACGTGTGTCACCCTTGTAGTGGTGACACGTGGCACATACGTACAGATGATGTGGCAGCTCCGTACAATTCATACGACATGTGGAGCCGATGTGGCAGGTACGATTGCTAACTGGGCAGATAGGTGGCAGACAGTTGGACAAATCAAGTGCTGACATGTGGCATCATCTTGAGCGAGTGGTGAGGTGCCGCATGGCCAAGACATGGGCTGCCACGTGGCACCCATTTATTGGTCAAGTTGGTTGGAGAAATTTTTGTCTCCACCGGTTTTGAACTCGGGACCTCCTGTGAGGCGTGTGACTTCGCAAGGCTAGGCTAGCCAACCCGCATGCACTTTGGATCTTACCCATATACCTTTCCACTTTATTTTAAAGTTGTATGTTGGTTAGTTTGGGTGGAAAAAGGGTTGGGGATAGCCCCAACCCATGATTCAACCGATTAACATATGTCCCAACACTTGTTGACTTGGTGTAGTTATAAAATATTGCTACAGCCCACGGTTCCATCTCCGGTTTTATTACATTGCCACATGCCCACACTCCAAACTTCGGGCGTGAACTTCCACCGTTAAGTTTACGGGCGCAGGGACCACAGGATACGAGCTTACCACCGGTGCACTTGATGCCATATGACTCGGGCGGTGACCAACAACTGGGCGTGTCAATCGGGCCTCAGTCCTATTGCATTTGACATGTGACTGGTGTTAGCCGGGGTAAGGGCCAACGCGCAGCCCCAAGGGGGATGGAGATTGGCCATATGAAACCATATGACCTTGTTTTAGGAGTGTGCGCCCAGGACCAGAGGGGATTAGCCTAATATTTGTTCAAAAGTGGTTTTTAAACCATATTATAAATATTTTTCAATGATTTTAGCAACATATTTGGAGATTTTGGTCTTTTTTGAGGGATATTGGGCCCTTTTTTAGGCCAGATCTTGGGAGGAAGTTGGGAGATGGTTACCAACTTCAAATCTATATAAACCAAGCCTTCTTGAGGCCATGGAGAGGAGGTTCAGAACAGGTTTATGCTGCTATATTGTTGAGCTAAGGCCATTGTTATGAAGGGAAGCTATTGAGGAGCGCACCTTTGTAGGCCATTTCTGGGAGCTTCGTTCATCCGTTTTGGGTGTCGTCAGTTTTGATGGATTCATGAGATCAGGTAGAACATGACCAACTCATTGTTGTAATCCATTGACACTTTCTTGATGTACATTTAAATATTCAAATAGAAATAAGAAAAGCCCACTGAGACAAGGCCCGAAGATGTAGGCGAGATTGTCGAACTCTGTTATCACATTGGTGTTTATGGTTTGTTGTTGTTTATGATTTATTTCATATCTGTACATGTGTATATGGCTGTGATGTTTCTTCTATAATTATTCCTCTTTCATTAAGCTTCCTAATTGGTTAATAAACACATGCATATTAACTCAACCATTGTTGTGTAAAAGATCTTTTCAGATCAAGTTGGTATTAGAGCTAGTTGACGGTTGGAATTTGAGTTTGCATGTTTACCAGGGAAGAGCTCATCTCAAGGGAGAAAATGGCATCTACAAGAGGACTTTCGCAAGATGAGAAGGATATAAAAAAATCTCTTGTTTCGATGGCCAATATGGTGAAAGTGTTGTATGAAGACTACTTGGAACGAAAGAGGTTGGTTCAAGTGAAAACTTCAAAGAAAAACAAAGGAAAAAAGGATTGAAGGAAGTTCCTTCTACATTTGTTTCAGAAAACATCTCTGAGGTATGCAGTGAAGGTCATTCATCAAATTCTCCTTGTTTCCATCAAGATGGTTTTGGTGCATTTGAAAAACATACCAGAGGTATAGGTATGAAATTGCTAACCAGGATGGGTTATGAAGGAAAGGGCCTTAGAATTGAGGGCCAAGGTATCATTAATCCCATTGAGGTTATGGAAAGGCCTCGATATTTATGATTGGGATATGGCGAAGTGGAGATTGGAGCATCCTCCAAGATGGGTTCCAAAACTCCAGAAGCAAGTAATGCTTCAAATGTCCAGCTTAAGTCATTGCAGGATCGATTCATGAAAGGTAATGGCGCATCACTCGAGGATTGTGATAGTGAATGCAAGTCATCTCCAAAGCAAAGCGAAGCTCAACATGGAAGGTATAATGGTCATGCTTTTACCAATTCTCTTTTCGATTATAAAAAACATAATCATGTAATCCAGAACTTGTGGAATATGTATCCATGTACTTTGTGTCAGTCAACTAAGCATTGTGTTGCCAAGTGTTAAAAGATAAAATATTTGTACATGAAGTTTATGTCGACCAGGAAGGAAACATGACATAAAGAATCAACTCCACAACAGAAGAAAGAGAAGGGTAAACAAGTCTGGATGCCAAAAACTCACTACACTTATTGCAACAGGGGTGGACATCAAAAGATTGGTTGTTGGAAGCTTAATCCGGAGCTTTGTTCAAAGAAGGACAAAAGGGTTGCGCATGTACTCATGAAGGAAGAAATATTACTAGCGAAGAAAAAGGAACACCATGAAGGAAAGAAACTAGCCACTTGGTTTTGCCAAAAGTGGATGTCACATCTTCATTGTATTTTGGTTCCATTAATGGAATCACACATGTTGAAATGATGACATGTTATAACATCATTTTTGTACAACATTGTGTTTTGTTTTTGTCCTTATGAGTATGTAATTAGTAAGGTTCATTTTGTAACCTTTTGGGTACCAAAAGGTCCTTAGTGGGGAGGTGTGATCTAGAATTAGATCCAGGAGCTTGATGGGGCTAAGAAAGGCCTAAAAATCAAAGTTCTTAGAATGGCTTCAAAATGGACATGTGTGTATGCCTTGTCGATACAAACCCAACAAAACTTGAACGGGTTCAAACGGACTTCATAAGCTCATGATATCGCGATTTGTTAATTTGGCCAAATAGGCAAAAAATGATGATTGTATAGTATGTATAGTGCCACGTGGCAGCTGACTGTATAGGCCGTACAGACATATCGCTGACATGGCAGGAACAATTGGCATTGATGTGGAAACTTAAGGATATGACATGTGGTAGGGTGACTGGGTGTATGGATGGGTGATGTGGACAAGTACAGGGGACCAATCAATAAGTGACACATGTCACCCTTGCAGTGGTGACACATGGCACGTCCGTATAGATGATGTGGTAGGTCCGTACAATCCATACGATATGTGGAGCTGATGTGGCAGGTACGGTTGCTGACTGGGTAGACATGTGGCAGACAGTTGGACAAATCAAGTGTTGACACGTGGCATTGGCTTGAGCGAGTGGTGAGGTGCCACGTGGCCCATACATGGGCTTCCACGTGGCACCTATTTATTGGTCAAGTTGGTTGGAAAAAATTTGGTCTCCACCAGTTTTGAACTCGAGACCTCCCACCGGGCGTGTGACTTCGCAAGGCCGGGCTGGCCAACTCGCCTGCGCTTTGGATCTTACCCATATACATTTCCACTTTACTTTAATGTTGTATGTTGGTTTGTTTGGGCAGAGAAAGGGCTAGGGATAACCCCAGTCCATAGTTCAACCGATTAACATATGTCCCAACACTTTTTGACTTGGTGCGGTTGTAAAATATTACTACAACCCATGGTTCCAGCCCCGGTTTTTTACATTGCCACATGCCCACACTCCAAACTTCGGGCGCGAACTTCCACCGTTAAGTTTACAGGCGCAGGGGCCACGTGATATGGGCTTAGCACCGATGCACCTGATTCCATATGACTCAGGTAGTGACTAGCAGTTGGGCGCACCAATCGAGCCTCGGTCCTATTACATTTGACATGTGACCGGTTCTAGCGGGGTTAAGGGCCAGTGCGTAGCCCCTAGGGGGCTGGTGCTTGGCCATATGAAACCATATGACCTTGTTTTAGGACCGCGCACTTAGGATTAGAGGGGCTTAGCCCAATATTTGTTCAAAAGTGTTTTTTAAACCATATTATAAAGATTTTTCAATGATTTTAGCAGCAAATTTTTAGATTTTGGTCTTTTTTGGGGGATATTGGGCCCTTTTTGAGGCCATATATTGGGAGGAAGTTGGGAGATGGCTAGAAACTTCAGATCTATATAAACTAGGCCTTCTTGAGGCCATGGAAAGGAGGTTTAGAACAAGTTTATGATGCCGGATTGTTGAGCCAAGGCCATTGTTATGCAGGGAAGCTATTAAGGAGCGCACCTTTGAGTGCCATTTCTGGGAGCTTCGTTCATCTGTTTTGGGTGCCGTCTATTTTGATGGGTTCATGAGATCTGGTAGAATACGACCAGCTCATTGTTGTAATCCAATGGTACTTTCTTGATGTAAATTTAAAGCTTCAAAAAGAAATAAGAAAAACCCACTAAGACAAGGCCTGGAGACGTAAGCGAGATTGTAGAACTTCGTTATCACATTGGTGTTTATGGTTTGTTGTTGTTTATTCTTTATATCAGATCTGTACATGTGTATATGGATATGGTGTTTATTCTATAATTCTTCCTCTTTCATTAAGCTTCCTAATTGGTTAAAAAACACATGCATAATAACTCAACCATTGTCATGTAAAAGATCTTTTTGGATCACTCATAATGCAACCACCTATCATGTCAACTAACCCATTTCCACATAACCAAAATATGGCCTCGGGGACCTCTAACACTGAAAATGCATTAAGCGGGAGTCAAAACCCTTCGACACATGATGGTGGCCATCTTTGCGTCAATATGGTTATGTCTTAGATTGATGTAGCTACTCGATCTCACGATTACAGTTCTTCACAGACAGTTTTAGGTCTAGAGCTTCCTCCTCGCCCGAAAAAACCTTTGAAGATTGATAAGCTGGAACCTATGACTCATATTTTGAAAGGAGTACTTAAGCTCTTTTCCCACAATCCTAATTCTAGATCCGCCCAAAATTACTCGATAGTTGAAGATTTGGGCCAAACTCCATGCACAATGTCATCTTTGGAGGTACTCCGGATGTGTCCTGCATAGAGGAATGACTTGCTATATGTGTTAGGATCTCTAGACCGATGTGGCTCAAAGGTTATCAAGTTTGATGTCATGAATGTTAAGCCTTGATTACTTTACCACGTGGCCTTTCAAATCCATGTGGAGTACACAAATGTTACCATCAAACATATTGTAATCGATGAAGGTGCTTCGACATCCGTGATGTCTCTATCCTGTTGGAAAGCCATTGGCTCTCTGCCCCTGTCTCAATCCATGACCATGTTGACTGCATTTGATGGGAATTATTTTAGACCCCATGGTATCCTTCCCGATTTTCCAGTCCAGTTAGGCAGAAAGACTGTTGAGGTCAAGGTTGAGGTGGTTGATGCACCTCTCGACTACAATATGCTACTAGGGATTAATTAGAATTATGCTATGACAACCATTGTGTCGTCGATTTTCCACGTTCTATGCTTTCCTCATGAAGGAAATATTGTGACGATCAACCAAATGGCCTTTGTGCATCCTGTTCCTAATGCATTGGTGGGACCTTCGGTCCCTGTTATTGATAATTCTCAACAGGCAACTAAGATTGTTGGTGTTGGGATGTATTCCTCATTGATGGATACTTTTGATTTCGCGGCACCGATTGCATATATTAATGCCATCTCCAATGAGTATTCATCATCAATGAGGTCTGTTCCTTTTTGTACTTCATATTTCAACGACCCTTGGACCCTACCTTCCCAGACTATGTCGTGTGAAGGTCATTCACACATCAGGATGGCGATGCCATTGTCCACAGTAGAAGTTGTGTATCAGGATATTCAAGAAGCTACTGCTGACCCAGATCCTTCCTCCTCGCGGACGGATGAGGTGGATCCCGTCTTAGAACCCATATGGGTCATCCAATCATCTTGTTTGCATGATTTCCATGACAATACTTTACCTTCAGATGAAGCCATCTTAGAGGCCATGTCTGGTCCTAATAGGCCTTGGGACGATATGCATCATCAATCCTGTTTTCTCCTAGAGCTTGTTAGGATTGAACATGATGAGTTTAGGTCCACCCTAAGTGGGATGGTTGTTTATTTCGTGGTTCCGTTAGATATGCATGGTATTTATACTGAAGGAAACATGGAGAACATCTCTCCTATTGTCGCGATCGACATCTCTTGAACCCTTGGTAAAATAGAAAATGTATATATCGGTGCATTTTTTTACCCGAGGAAATTCATATCTACACCGATCTCTTCAAAGAATTTTGAGATGTATTTGCTTGGTCATATGAAGAGATACTAGGGGTCAACCCCAACATTGTGAAACATTTAATGAAAACTTATCTGAATTTTAAACCTGCTCGACAACATATTAGAGCTGTTAATCCTAGGAAGGCCCCCACTGTTAAGGAAGAGGTGGAGAAGCTACTCAATGCTGGCTTCATCTACCCGATTCCCTTGACCAAATGGGTGTCCAACCCCGTTCTTGTAGATAAAAAGAAAGGAACCATCCACGTATGTATGGATTTTAGGGACCTGAACAAAGCTTGTACTAAATATAACTTCCCCACTCCTTTTATTGACCAGATTATTGACGAGTGTGCAGGAAGTGAAGTCTTTTCCTTTATGGATAAATTTTTAGGTTATAATCAAATTCAAATCAAACCTGAGGATCGACACAAGACGATGTTTATTTTTCCTTGGGGTACCTTTGCATACCGAAAAATGACTTTCGGTCGTAAAAACACCGGAGAAACCTTTCAACGTGCCATGACCTTTGTGTTTCACAATCTTAAGCATATCATTGAAGCTTACCTAGATGATCTTGTTGCTCACTCTCGTAAGAGGGTAGATCACTTGACTCACCTTCGACTTGTATTTGAGAGATGTCATTATTATCGCATTCGGTTGAACCCTCACAACTGCATCTTTTGCGTTAGGTTTAGTCGTCTTTTAGAATTCATAGTTTCTGAGCATGGGATCATGGTGGATCCTATGAAGGTTGAGGCAATACTTCGGTTGCCTCCCCTGCGCAACATTCGACAACTTCAGAGTTTACAGGAGAAGGCTAACTTCTAGCATTGTTTCATAGTTAACTACGCCAATATAAGTAAAGGTTTCATGCGACTTTTGAAGAAGGACACTCTGTTCATATGGGATGAGAAAGCCTAAGAATCCTTCTATGCTCTTAAGAAAAACTTGATATCAGCGCCTCTGGTGAAGGCCTTAGACTACACAAGAGAATTTTTTCTTTATATCGCTGCATTTGAAGGGACGGTTGATATGATACTTGTTCAAGAGGATGATGGGCTCCATGAGCACGTTTTCTACTACCTTAGTTGAAATCTAGTTTTTCTTGAACTCAAATACTCTCACGTAGATAAACTAGCCTTGTACACTATACATGCGGTTCAAAGATTACGACATTATATATTACTCTGCAAAATTACCATGGTTACGAATATCAATCCATTTCAATACGTCCTTACTAAGCATATCATAGGGGGGAAATACAATAAGTGGATTGTTATTTGCAAGAATTTGATCTTGATTTTGCTTTCGCGAAATCCAAGAAATCACTAGTCTTTGCAGAAATGATGTCCGACTTCCCTAGATTCGATGAGGATATTTTTCATGATGATTCATTCAAGAATGAACATATCTTCCTTATCTCATCTTCATAACCCTGGTACAAATATATTTTAATCTACCTTCAAACCCGGAAGCTCCCCCAACATATATCGAGAGACGACCGACAACATATACGTCATCAGGCTAAAAACTACCTTATTATCATCGACACTTTGTATCGTCGAGGGGTGGATAATATTTTGTGTCATTTTTTGAATAACGAGAAGGATGAGGCCATTCTCAATGACTGTCATAGTGGGGCGTGTAGTGGTCATTTAGCCAGACTTGCGCCATCCCAAAATATATTGCGAGTTGATTATTTTTGGCCATCAATTTTTAAAGATTGCATTAAAGAAGTTAAGAAGTGTCACCCTTGTGAGGTGTTCACTTGGAAATTTTTCTCGCACTTAGCCCCTCTTCACCTAGTCATCACCATCGGTCCCTTCACTAAGTGGGGGGTGGATTTCATGGATTTCAACCTAGCCTCAGCTGGGGGGCACCATCATATTATCATGGCGGTGGATTATTTTACTAAATGGGATGAGGTCATGCCTACCGTTAAAAACGATGGTATGACTGCAACATTTTTGTATTCAATTATATTATAGCCCAGTTCGGAATCCAAAAAGAGATTGTCACTGATCATGGAAGTCACTTCTAGAATGAGATGATGATAGAATTGGCATCGAAACTGGGGTTTACACACAATCATTCTTCCCCTTATTATCCTCAGCCAAATGGAAAAGTAGAGGTTGTGAATAAATATCTAAAGACCATTTTGCAAAAAAAATGACAGTCAGAGTAAATCTAACTGGAATGTGATGTTTTACCCTACACTTTGGGAATATCAAACCACGATAAATATTTCCACTGGTTTCTCACTGTTTCAGTTAGTACACGACATGGAGTCAATTCTTCCTATTGAATGAAAAATCCCTTCCCTTAAGTTGGAAATCAAGCTCCTACCTGACACGACCGATCTCGAAGAACACCTCATACACCTAGAGCACCTCAATGAGCAACATTGAGGTGCCTCTACGACTATCAAAGAGAATAACAATGTGTTAAGGTCCAATACGATAAGTATATCTGTCCTTGATAATACGTTGAGGGTGACTTGGTTCTCCTTTATGACCAAGCCAAAGAACCTATGGGGGCAGGAAAGTTCAACCCCATGTGGTACGGTCCTTATATCGTGCAATGTGTACTATATAAAGGAGCCTATGAATTAGAATATTATGAGGGGAATGTGCTGGACGAGCCCATAAATGGGCTCTACCTTAAAAGTTATTATGCTTGAGCCCTCAAACTCGGGCGTGACCTTTTTATATTAGTGTATATACTTATTTTTTCTTTTCTCTTTTATGTCATTGGCTTGCTTATTGAGTTTTCCCTTGGTTGGTATATGTCAACAGAGTCTTCGATATACTCAGGATTTGCGGACGGTGCTAGTCGTCATACGTGGAACTTGGCTTCCATTGCTTGGGTTATCTATTCACCTGAGGGACAACTGGTGTCTTTAGGTGGCGTTTGTCTGGAGCCATCAACAAATAATGTGGTTGAGTATAGCGTTGTTATAGAGCTATTACTCGACGCCATTTCACATGGTGTTTGATCTTTAGAAGTTCGCCTGGAATCCCAGTTAGTTGTATGTCAGTTGAACGACAGTTACCATGTGCAAGATCCTACTTTACTCTGACGGTTCCTACAGGTACGAATTTTGGAGTGATACTTTGATTTTCTTACTTATAATCACATCCCTAGAAGTTTTGATCAAGTATTTGATGCATATGCTAATTACATTTTAGATTGGCAGTTGTCACATAACTAAGTAAAGAAAACACATTCATACATTCATCCATTGTAACATACATAAGTAAAGTAGAAGACCAAATGTTTTTAATGGATTTCTCGCGTCATATCGCCCATTTGTGCCTCCAGAAGGTATATTCCATCACCAAAATATACGATAGGTTCTCACCCCTATTTTCATTTCTGCATCGTCCTATGACCGTGATTCATATTCCCTAGGTAGAAACCCATTTCTTAGCGACACAGAACCTTCTCACGGCTACTAGAAGTGTCGTTATTAAATGGTAGAGACTTACTAAGCATGGGTACCCTAGTTAGAACACTTTTGTCATTTGGTTCCCATGCAAAAGTTAGTCCATAGGACCGAGAGTTCCTTATAGTCCCAATATGACTTTGTGTTTGATCCCCATTTTTCTTACTCAATATAATTCTGACTACTACCTATGAGACTCCCCCCGAGTCCTGGTTAAGCTCTTTTCTGACTCCCAAAAAAATGAAAATATTTTTGAGTGAACTTGTCTCTTTCACACTTGTTAAATGGTTTTGAAAGGATGTCTATTTTGGTATAAGTTTAACCCTTTTCAGGACAAAGTAGAATACTTACGAAAAAGGAATACTCTAGTCGCCATTAGTTAGAAGAGTTATCCTTGGTATTATTTTATACTTTTTCGGGCCTAGGGGACTAACATATATGAAAAAGGATACTTGTTGAGTTTAGTTGTAATTGCATTCCATTATCTTGCTTGCATTGTTGAGCCTATTGCCGGCTCTCTTTTTCTTATTATAAGCCTCTTTCCTCAACAATTCTCATCACTAGCCAAGAAATTATTTTCATATATATTTTGTAGCTTGACACACTTTACTGTAGAGGAAACATCCCCTTGAGTGTACATTCCCCACATGCGTTCCCTTGCATTGAGAATAGGTATATTCCATTGTTTGGAACTAGTTGTTTATTCGTGACACTCATTTCCTCTCCTGTATCATAGCATTTCTTTGACTATGAAAAACCAAAAAAATACGGGCAGGAAAACAATATTATCTCCTATCTGTAGTAGTCGTGTCTCCTTTGAACATAACACAAAGTCTTGAGTCCATTTTCATCCAAGGTTTGGGTTTAGCATGACCTTAGGAAGTTGAGCTCGTTACTTAGAGTCTACTCCTCTGACTGGTTATTCTTCCAGTCCCTATGGAGAGTTTTTTTATGCCTCCTGTGTCAAAAGCTTTTGTCAATGATCAATGTTAAGTCTATGCTACCTGAGTTATCCATATGTCTCATGCTCTTGTTCAAAGAAAGTATAAAGCCTATGTCGACCACTCCTCAGAACTCTTGACTTTGCATGTCGTTCATACCATCAATGTATCTCAGAATCACATGAAATTGTTGTCCTACTTTGCACCCTGGACCTACTTTCATCATTGGTAGGTAACCTTGAACCCAAAAAATGACATCTCCTCATTGGTTGTTGACTGGGGGGTTTCCCTTGTGTTCGACGACAAGAAATCTATTCACACATTGGGATTCATGCAGTGTCTTGGATTCCATTAGCCCTATTGGTGGTTTCCTCACCTTTGTCGATAATATTCCTCACTGGCTTCTATTCATAGGGTCTCTTTTGTGTACTAATTGCAACTGGTGCATGCGAGAGACACACATGATCATTGGTTCGTGAACATCCAATTCGTCCGAGCTCCTCCTAATTATCAAGCTATTTCTTTGTACCTCACGTTGGATGATGAGAGATTCATTGATGCTCTCTTTTCAGTGGGTCTCCTTCCATCGATTTCATCACATCTATTCTGGAATCAAGATCTAGAGTCCTATGAGTACCTAGAGGCTTGCAGTCATCAATGGCAGGTGCTCCCACCATCGATAGTTGGGAATACATCAATGTCTCCAGATCGATGGATTCTTCAAGTGTTCAACCTCAACACCCTTATTTTCACTTATTGAATGTACTTGGTGCCTTGACACCTACTTTCATTATCAGCAGGTTCTCTCATGTTTGTTAATCGTATACCTTAATGACCGATAATCAAACAAAGTCTCATTATGTTCGAATTCAACTCCTCTATTATTATAATGTAGACTTGTACCTTCGATGGATAGTGTAAAATATCTCCATTTTACAGTAGCAACACCCCATATCTGATGTTGTCTTTCATTGGACCAGTACCTATATGACTTCATTGATCATGGAAGATCAGATTGTACTCCATTGTATACAGATATCTTCGCTTGATTTTGAGACTGGACTCCACTGTGTCTTGTTCAAGATTATGACATCCTATGGCATATGTCCACTTTGTATTGCCTATTCATGGCCATAAACAACTATTTGATATATATCCACATGTATTTGCAATGTAATTTAGATTGGCAACCATGTGTACAAAGTCAATATGGATTGATTGTAACATTCTCATGAGTAACTAGTACTTCTAGTTGAGTCTTCATTACTCCACTTCTAGGAATTATAACGTATTTTGGCCATCGCAGATACTCCTCTGAGCTCACACATTAGGGGGCATCTGTTATAGAATATTTTTCCACACTCCATGCATCTTTCTTTGATGACATTCCATTTCCCCTTTTTTGTCCACTCCAGAGATAAAAATACACATTTGTTTCCATGTACATGACCTACCAGTTAGACAACTTGTGTATGTACACGATCTACTCCATTAAAACCCACGTACATCGGTTTTGGTGCTAAAAAAAAATAAAAAGTGTCGAGTTTCCATAACATGTCACAATATCCATGATCCTTGACCTTCCATATACTGGAAACGCTTCAAATCGACCCTTCAATTCTATTTGGAGGCTATAAATTGAGCCATATCCAAGCCTTGAAGATCATCATCATATTGAGAGCAAAGACACTATGGAGAAATTTCACCTCAATTGAGTCTGCATCCCTTTGTCCTTGAAAGTCTAAACTTCTTGTGTTCATCCCCCAAGGTCTTCCTATCTTGTGATGGAGAACTTCATTGAATCCTAAATGTGAGCTTGCCTTTGTGGAGGATTGAAGTGGTGGAGGCCCAACTCGAGGAACTTAGTTTCTTGGTTCCGATATGTGTCGTTACAAAAGTTTGTCACCTATGTACTTCTATTGATTACATTAATAGAAATACTCTTTTCTTGTCCAATTGATATCTTGCAAATATTTATATTTCTTTCCATGGGTGTATTTGTTATGTATGTTAATGGATTATGCTAACATTATATATCATTACCACATGCTAGTGTATCTCGGTTGTTGAAGACAAGTTGCAGTTATAAATCTTTGGGTCGTGTGCTCAACGATGGTCTTCTTTGGATGTCTGTATGAGGTAGGATTCTAGCATTCTCTTGTCATCATTTCATTTATATATCATACTTGAGATTAGAGTTGATTTCTGGGTGTCGTTCCGTTTGTTGTGGTTTTCCCCTTTCCATAGAGAGATTTTCCTTGTAACATAAACTCCAATATAAGAGTCACTAAGTGAGGTTGATATATATGATTCCATGACCACATTTATCTACAAGGAAAACATCGTTAAGGAAAGGGAAGGCAATGGCGTTGATGTTTAAAATCCTTGTGAAAAAAGGAAAAATCAAAAATCAAAATCCCTCTATAGGCTGACCACCACTCCACTAGACCTAACATTGAAGGAAAGAATTTTGGCCTTATGGAAATAAATTGAAGCCTTAGGAATAATAGTAGATGAATTGCAACTAAGTAACTACAAGAACCTAAACATGATTTAGGACCTAGGACTTAAGCTCAAAAAGGTGAAGTTAGACAATCTACTACTTAGAACACAAGGCAAAGGAAAATAAAAGGCTATCCAAACCCAAGAAATATGCCACAAAAAAGTCATTGATCTTGGAAATCAACACTTTACAAAATGTATAAAACAAATAGAATAATATCACTCTTGAGAAGAGAAGGGGTCGTCTCTAGAGGAGGGAGATATTAGACAAATAAACATAGTGATTGAGGAAATGAGGACACTATTGGTTAGGGATAAAGAAGCAAAAACCAAGTTCAAAGAACAACTTAAAAGTATGAAAACTTGGGAAAAGATAGAAGGTACTCAACCAAGGGAGGAAGGGAAAATAAGGATGGATACACCTAAGGATATATGAGGTGTATTATCGTAGAAGAACAAGAGTGACAAGGTAAGGCCAAGAACATTATAATGAAAGGAGTGAAGGAAAAAAAGATGACGATGAAGATACATAAGGGACATTGGTAGGCTTCTTGAGAGATATCATGGGGTGGGTAGACCCAATACAAACAATATAAAGGGTGGGCAATTGAAAGAGTCAAGAAGGTAGAGAAATACCATTAAATGTCACACTCTAGAATGATTGGGACATAGCTCAAATCCTATGAGAAATAAATAGATTGGAAGTGTCCAAATGGTTCATTGATGAGGATCTCACACCCAACCAACAAGAGAAAAGAAGGATAGAGTGGGCCTTAGTAAAGGAAACAATGAACCAATGAAAGTGGTGCATACTTTTTATTGACAAAGCCAAGATTAAAGAGTTTAGCAGCACAACCCCAAAATAGGGAGATGCAATCGAGGTGATTTAAAGGAAAACTAAAAATAATGGTATGGAATTGTAGGGGCTAGCCTTGGAGGATATGTCATAGTTTGGGGCACTAGAAAAAGGATACAACATCGTAGTATTAGTGGAAACTCATGAACACAAAGGTTCTAGAATTTAGGAAATTTAGGGATACAAAATATGGTCATCTCGAAACTGGGGATCAAGTAATCATAAAGGATATGGGGGTATTGCATGGATCATAAAGGAGGAATTGTTATATAACATGAATCTAAATAAAACCAACGAAAAATATGTCTAGATAAATAAATAAGAGGGAAGTACTAGCATATTCTTTGTAGCATCTTGTTTCCCCCCAAAAAATCACACTTTCATAGGAAACAAAGACTAAACAATGAAGGTTCATACCACCACCTACTAAGGGACATAACAAAATTTAAAGAATAGGGGGACACAATTCTAGTAGGGGACTTCAATGGGAGAATAGGGAACCTCCAAATGGTGTGTTGATAAAAAGCATGCACCTTCTTTGGTTCATTTAAGAAGAGGGGATTTGGAAAAGGGATTTAATAGATGAAATCAATGAATATGGGAAAATAGATTCTTCACCTATTCAATGCACACAACATCAATATATTTAACAACCTTAAGGAAACGGTTTGGGGAGGCTACCTTTCACACACATAATGGTCAAAGTGTAGTAGATTACATAATGATTTCAACAAACATAATAGGAAAGATAACAACTTTCATAATCTGCAATTTCCACAAGGATATGCCATTAGACTATGAACCATTGTTAGTTGGGATTAAGTGGACATATTAAAGGAGGTTGGGGATGTAATGTACCACTATATAGGTACTACAAAAATCAATAGTTATCACCACAAAAAACACACAAATATTCAAAGGGGAAATTGAAAAAATCACCTCCCAACCAGGTTTCATGAATGAAACCAATGAAATAATAGGTCTATGCAAGGTTATAATGGAGTAAATAACATTGGGAAGGTACAAAGCTAAGGAACTAGGGAAATGAAGGAAAGCATCAAACAATATCCCATGGAACCCATGCTTCAATTAAGGGTGTGAGGCAACAAGGAAATGTACAAGAGAGACATGAGGAAAGATAATCTCACTCTATACAAGTTGATTGTGATGAAGCAAAAAGGTAAATTTGTGAGGCTAAAACAACAAGAAATATTGAAGATGGAAAAGGAAAATAGAAAATCCTTTTGGACAAAAATGCATAGCCAAAAACACATGGTAGCCAATGATATCACATTGGTCCAGTGGTTATCCCATGTGATAAATCAATGTGAAAATCTAGAAGATAGAAAGAAACCACCAAAAATTGGCATAGAGGAAGAAGTCTTCATGGAAGAGGATGTGTAGGAAATAAAAGTGATTTCTTTGAGAAAAAGTAAATGACTTTGAAGGGGAAGTAATTAGAATGTAGTGACCCCCACTATAGAACCCATAAATTTTTTCTAATACTCATTAATTAAATATGCATGAAGTGGTGCTAAAAACACATATGCATCTAACAACACTTTCAAAACATGAATGAAACTAAATTAACATTCCCATAATAGCACATAAATTGTTAAAAACTCAGAGTTTATGCATAGCAATAAAACCCATTACTAAAAATAGAAAACAAAGATAAAACACTTATCTTTTATCAACATATGTGCAACCAACTGTAGAGGATGGGTGTTCCTCCCAACCATAGATTTGTTGCTCCAAATATTAGTATAAAATCACCCCTAATATGGGGTTACAAATCCACAAGAGAGGTTGTCTCTACTGTAAACTCACAACCTAATTTTACCCATAACAAATTGTTTTTTTCCTACATCTATCCCAATCCACCAACACTCTTCCCCTCAACCTGCACAACCCAAGGAACGCGATCCCCCTTCATTGGACACATTCCCTTAGGCCTTCCCACTTCCCTCCATGGCTCCAACATAGGTTTGTATGGGAATATCTCTTGTTGGGGACTCTAGGGATGTCAGCTGCAATAGGAAAACTTACAACAACAACTCACTAATGTATGGAAAACTCTCACACAAAAAAATAACTCTATAGGCCTGAGAACCTACTTCTTCATGCATTTTCATCTCCAAACAACTACCACACATGCCCGCTATGCCTACACTACCCATTCAAATTTACCTTTTACCCATGCATGTTGATTCTCATACTCCCCAATGTTGATTGTACTCAATCTCCATTCTCTCATAACTATGGGATGTGACTTTTCACACCAAAAACTGCATGTAAAAATTGCCTACCCTACCCATTTGAATTTCCCTTTTACCCATGCATGTTGATTCTCACACTCCCCAATGCTGATTGTACTCAACCCCCATTCTCTCATAACTATGGGATGTGAATTTTCACATCCACCCTCTTACATGTGTTTAGTGATTGGGGCTTGATACACTCAAAAGGAAATTAGAAGGTTCACACACAAATAATAATTTTAGGAAAGTGGGTTGGGGTTAATACCCATGAATATTTCCCCCTTGTACCCCCCTCTTAGATCTTCCCCTCTCTTATGGAAAATCATCCCCCCATTACACTGTCCATGTCCATCTACAGCCAACATTAAATTTATTTTATTATTACGATATACAATATTTACATTTTACATAATTGGGCCCATGGCTGTACATCATATTTACATTACATATCACTAAAATGAGGATGTTACAAGAATATCTAAAATGTGAAAGGATTCCCTTAGTTGACTTATCAAAACCCTGCTCAGTAATATGTTCAAAGATGGGTTCCCAAGAAACAGGGAAATAAGCCTCATTGTTCCCATATTCAAGGGGGAGACAAAAACAACCCAAGGAACTACATAACCATCATTATCATCCCACTGTTTTCCAAGATCTTTGGAGGGATTATGGAGAAGAAGTGAGGAAATCAATAGAGGAAAATGACAAATTAGACAAAAGGAAAGTTGGTTTCCGACTGAAGCACCCCACCATCAACCATTATCTCACACTAGGAACATAACGAAAAATACTTGGAACAACAAATATGAAGAGCTATGGTGTTATATTTTCAACCTCAAAAAGGCCTTTGGCGCCATATCGAGGGAGAAACTATGTGAGAGGTTGCCAAAAATGGGGGTCCCTAATGGTTGGAGGGAAACACTACATAGGTTATACGATTAGGTAAAGGATAAAATAAGAATTGCAAAGGGTCTTTCTTTTAGAGAGATTTAATAGTGACATTGGGGTGAAACATGGTTTCCCTTTTTCTTCCACACTATTCATTTTTTACACAGATAAGCTAGAGGAATGGATAAACAACAAAGGCGTGGGATGGGTAAACATAGTGAATATGATCATAAAAGTTTTTTTGTATGTATATGATGTGACACTAACTAGGACACTACACAACCTACACGATCATCTTGAGGCCTTAGAGTCCTTTTCTGTGGAGGTAGGGATGAGAGTGAACACAATGAAAATTAATATAGTTGTCTTCTTGTTAAAAAAGAGGAAAAAAAACAACCACTAGTTTGCATTGAATATAAGCCACTAGAGATAACACAAAACTATACGTATTTATGACTATATTTCAATGAGGGGATAAGGTGATATACTTATACAAGGAAAACACTACAAGGAGGGTGGAAGAAATTCTTCCTATTGAAAAATATATGTCATACAACATAGGTTTGGGATTGGAAACTATCGTTCTCCCTCTTCCAACAATCATAACCCTATTATTCCTTTATGGATGTGAAGTATGGGGACTAAGTATATCTAGAAACAGATGCAACAAGATCAAGCAAGTAAAAAAACTAACAAAAATAATTGATAACAAGTTGCTTAAGACTAAAAACAACACCTCTTATGAGATACTCTTGAGATAAAAAAAAAAAAAGGACTATACCCAATAGAATTGGAGGCATTGAGAAATTTTATTATGTTAAAAAAAATGGAAACCATGGAGAATAACATGATTATAGTTAAAAAAGGTGAAGATGATCTAAAAAGGAGGAAGAAAACATGGGACCAAAAGTGCAAGGCATGGTTTGAAGAGTGGGATGTAGAAGAAGAAAGGTGCCCATTGGATAAAAAGTAGTTAAAAAGTCATGTACAAGAATGTTGTAGGAAGGGAAAATGGAGAAAACCCACCAACATAAAACAATAGTATTACATTAAAAAATTGAATAGACATTAAGAGATTGAAGTGGAAATTTTCTTGAAGCTTAGCATTGCCTTGTGTGAAAAAGAGGTAATAGGACAACTAAGATCTAACTAAAACATTTAATAACACAACTAAGAACTAACTCAAATAGGTTGAGATGTGAATCATAAATATGGGAACAAGAAAAGGAGTTGTGGGAGGAAAGGTTCTACCGAGTATGTTAAAACTGGGAGGTAGAACATGTTAGGGGTCCTACCCTAACCTCCCTACTTTGGGGTGCTTATGAGTTAGTTAACTAATGTATTAGGCCATCTCCTTTAAATAAGGCCCGTTAAGTAGTTAATGGGTAGTTACTCAATGTAAAAGGGTAAATTTTATTAAATAAGGCCCACTAAGTGGTTTGTTCTCATTAGTGATGGGACCACAAGTAGTTAGTAGAGAATTTTTTTATACAACTAGTAAGGTATGTAACGGGTATGAAATGATGTTATTATATTGGAGCTCTATTCAACAGGGCACTGTCCCTTTGAACAGGCCTGCCACTATTGCTCTCTTTTTGGATTATAAATACAAGGGTTATAATCTATAGGTTTTGTATCATTGTTTCTCTTGTTTATTTTTTGTAGTTTATATTTCTTGAATAATTGCTCAATGATTGTTTTTTCGACTAGTTAAGTACATTACAAGTGGTGTCATAGATCTTTCCTGTGCCAACATGCACCAAAATTTTAGATTTTTTTTTAAGGCTAGAGACATGTTTCAACATCTTTAAGCATACATATTTGTTGTTCAATGGGTAGAAATTGGTTGGGAGGCATACACATAGGGAATACAAGTGGAGTCACCTAGTTGGACACCCTTGTACACCTCTATTGGTACTCGACAAGTAGTTCCACATTCGATAGAATCTATCTATGAATTTGATCTTCCACGTACCTTTGGGTATATCAAAAGCCTCCTACACACACCTAAAACTAGCCTTTCATTAGCCTCTTAACTATCCTATTTCTATAATACACTAAGAATGACACTCATTAGATCACTCTTGCATACCAGGGAATAAGGAAGTAAGGATAAGGGTATGGTCTATCCTCCTTAGTTCACGCCATGAAATATTTTGCTAAGTACTATTGTTGGAAACCATTAGGGATATTAGAGAGCTATAATGCTTAACACTCCTTTGACTTTAAGACATTTCCCACACCATTATGGGAGATCTATCTCAAAACAGTCCTTTCATGACATTGATTGCATTGATATATTTCTCAAGTAACCTTTTTTTGTGGACCCAACCATCCTATTATGGGAGACCTATCTCAAAAGCCTAATTTCATGGTGTTAATCACATTGGCATAATTATTGAATAACTTGGTTGGTGGAACCACAAACCCATGAAATCTATTAGAAACTCTGCCATGGAGATAAAGATCAACATTCTAAAAACCATAATCAATCAACTTATTAATATACACACAGAGGTGAAAAAGATTGACCTCCTGGATGCTAAGGTCCAAAACGTCTATAATGAGTTTCAAGAGATCTAAACTTACCTCTCTATGCTAGAGAAAGTATACAAATGTTAATAGTATATGTTGGATAAGTTGCATGGTGTTTAATCCTCTAATGGGGGAGGGTATCACCCAAGGTCATACTTTCAAGATAATCAACACAATTTTTGGTATAGATTTCCTAAAGTAGATCTAAATAAGTTTGATGGCTTAGACCCAATATGTTGGGTTACCTAGATGGAACACTACTTATCCCTCCAAGGGATTACTGATGACCCGATGAAAATTAGAATGGGTGTATTATAATTAAATAGGGAAATATGGCAATGGTGTTAATGCCATAAGAAAACCTAAGAGGGGTACATTTCCTAGAGCCAATTTGCAAAATCCATCTATGCTTGTTTTGAGACATACAAACATTAAAATTCAAATAGTCCGCAAGTCCGCTTGTCAATTTGTATATCGCAAAACTCCGGGTGCTATTTGTAGGGCTCAGAACAACAGAGGCCCAATTTTGATCCCGCCAGCCCAAGAACTCACGATCCAAAAAGTGTCTAAGTATGGAATGAGGGCTGCGTACATGCTCTATAAAATATCATGCCCATACTTTATAAAAGTGAATATTTGGTATGTATAACTCATTTATTGCGAAATTTTCTAGGTGTGGAACTTGACAGATACACGTGTTCAGATTTCCACCCATTTTTATATCAACAACCCGACTAACCTCTTGCCCGTTTCATATTATACAAAAATTTTGGAACACAAATTTCTGAATACACAGGTTTTACTTTGAAATAAGATATTTCACATCCTTTTATAATTTTATGTAATCAAATTGTACAATATGAATATTTAATATTAATACTTTAGTATTGAAAACAATATTTTTAGGTAGTGTTAGATAGTTGATAGGGATCAACATCCATAAACAATCGCAAGGTTGAGCCCGCCTGCCCCGGAGTCCATCTGTGAATTTGTGTTTGAACAACACAGAACCATAGAAATGCAATGTTGAGCGAGCCAGGCGGCAAGTCTACCTGTCAATTTGTATATCGCGGAACTCTTGAGTGCTATTTGTAGGTCATGAAACAATAGAGGCCCAGTTTTGAGACCACCAGCCCGAGAACCCGCAATCCAAAGATTATCTTAAATATGGAATGCGAGAACAATACATGCTCTATAAAATCTCATGTCCGTACTTTCTAAAAGAAGATTTTATGTATTCCTTGTTTTTTTCGAAAAATTTCTTGGTAAGGAAGTTGGTGGATTCACGTATTCAGATTTCACTTACTTTTATATCACCAACCCCACCGACCGACGACTTCCCCGTTTCATATTGTACAAATGTCCTTGTCTATTTAAATTGTACAATATCAATATTTAATATTAATAATTTAGTATTCAAAATAATGTTTTTAGATAATGTTAAATACTTGATAGGGATTAGAATCCGTAAACAATGTCACTCTCGAGGCCGCCATCCCTGGAGTCCATATGTCAGTTTGTATATCGCGGAACTTCTAGTATTGTTTGTATGACACAAAACAAAAGGAGTGCAATGTTGACCGAGCTAGCCCGCAGGTCCACTGACCAATTTGTATATCGCGAAATTCTGGATGCTATTTGTCGACCACAGAACAATGGATGCCCAATTTAGAGCTCGTCAGTCCGAGAACTCACGATACAAAAAGTGGCCAAGTATGGAATGCGAGATCCATACATGCTCTATAGCATTTCATGTTCATACTTTATAGTACATATTCTATCCCAGGTTTCTGCATAGACGGGTTTAACATTGTGTTTCCATTATTCTGCCGCGTGCAACTAGCACTCGGACTTTCGCAATTTACAAATTAGCAAACAAACCCCCCTTCATCTCATATTCTTTCTCTTTCTGTTTACTTGCTCCTTTTTCCCAATGTTTCATGCTTTTATATACAGAACCCGAAGTTCAGTGATATACAAATTGCCCTTTCGCCATTGCGCTTTCGTTGTTCCCCTACGCACAAACAACAACCAAAATTATGCGACATACAAATTGACGGCCGATATTTGTCACTGAGATGCAATATGACCATCGAACCTTCATGATTCCTGGGTATATCTTCTTCCCTTTTTCTTTTGTAACCCGCCCGACCGCTTTCCATACTTAGGTATTTCTTGGAATTGGTTTCGCGGGTTGGCGGGTGCATGAAATGTACAATGCTTCGTCACAATTCCCTTCGTACTTGTTTCCAGATATGCAGTAATTAAGCTTTAATGCTAGTAGTTCATCCTACAGGGACCATTCAGATTGTCATTAATGTCCGAAAATCCAGAGAAGATTTGTCATTACTACGAATTAAACTAAGATTTGTGCAGAAGTATGTTATCCTTTCCAAGTATTCATTCCAAACATGATGCAATCTATTTTTATGCACCGATGGGTTGGTGCCTTTAAGAAATTTCTAATTCTTAATCTCTCTTCACCGTCATCGTGACCTTCACACTTTTTTCTAATTATGCAATTAGTGAGCCATAATGGTGACAACTCATTCCGCACAAACCCTGGAGATTGTCATTGATCAGTGAAAGGATCGAGGAGATATTCCATTGATACGCATTAAACCATAATTTATAGAGGCTTATATTATCCCTCCTCGATTTTCATTTCAAACATCGTCTTGAGCAAACACAAATTGTCGTTAGCTTGTGGCAGAAGTTATCTCTAGATACAATAAACACATTCGGGCATAATGGCTAGAGGTTCCACTATTCCAAGGCATATTCTTACTGCTCGTCTCCCTTCGCCTAGGAGCAAAAAAGGAGATGGTCCCTTGGTACACCGAGAGATATATTTCAAGCCAAAGAATTCCAAGGCAACCGTGCCTGCTTAGAGAACCTGTCTAGTTGCATTCATGGTTGTCGCAGAGGTTGATGTCATGGATTTCGAGCCAGAAGAAGATGATTTGATGGCCGATGATACGACAATGGATGATGGAAATGCATAGACTCTTCCCACTCCTGCGCCCAAATTGAAATCAACCATAACGGGTGGAACTTCCCGGCTCAGTGATGGCGGTCCTGACAACACCAAAGGGAGTTTCAGAAAAGAAACCGATGTTGAACGCAATAGTCTCTTTGCAACGCGAAAGTAAGAATTCAAGAGTTTGAAATTAATCCGTTCTGGGCGGAAGAGTTTCACTGTAAAGAAATGATATGTTGATGCTCCCAAAGATATATTTCAAGGAAAAAAATTATTCACTTGCGGGACTACTGTCCTCTTCTCTGGATATACAATTAACATCTTCGAGAATGAGGTCCAGAACTCTCATTGCTGGAAGGCATTTTTCTACTAGTCATCTCCTTCCACCCATAATGGACTAATTTGGGCCTCTGAAATTGCACGTGCAACCTGTGTCCCTTAATTTTTTTCGACTATGCAAAGGCAGTTTCAGTTAAGGGCTATTCCATTTGCCCTGCAACATTTTTCATCTTATTCCTCACGCGAAGCTTATGAAAACTATCAATTTCACCACAGGATGATTCATTGAGGAGAAAACTGCAAGGATGTTGCATACTGCGGATCCCATGCCTGTGTTTGTGGCAGATACGTTCAATGTTTTGGCCCAAAGAACTGGGTCCAATTTCTAAGGATAGATGTACAATACTCAGGTTTTTTCTATTTTTTTAAATGGATTTTCTATTAAAAAAAATTGCCTTGGAGTCTTCGTTACTGTTTCTTTTCTGGATTTAACGCATGTTCTCATTGGCAGGTTCGGTGCTATCGTAGTTCCTAGATATTGTGTTTACTTAGTCTATTTTTTCTAAGATGGAACATGTAACAATTATATGACAATGTACTATTTCAATCCGCCATCCTTTTATGCAAACAAAAATGGATTACACACAGTTTCAAACCAATGTTCAATTCTATTCGTAATGCAGATAGAACATAGCAATAACAATGTACAATCTTGCAACAAAATCGTCATTCTTGTTTCTAGGCATGCAGTTATTAATTTTTAATGCTAACAACCCATAATGCAAGAAGTTTAATACTTAAGTTAATATGTTACAGCCATAGAAGAATGTATCAAGAAGACAATTACACCCACATGTTCCAATAAAATATAATATTCAACAAAGAATTTGCTGGCAATTAGTAGAAAATGAAGTTTAATAGTTAAGTTAATATGTTACAGTCATGGAAGAATGTATCAAGAACATACTTACACGTACAAGTTGCAATAAAATCTAATATTCAACAATGCATTTACTGACAATTAGTAGAAAATGATGGTTTTGCAGCAATGGGGCTTCTTTGAAACCAATTCGCACTTACGAAAACTGCCCTCCGCCTTTCTATTTTCCCACTCTTTTATTCCTTGTAGTTTCTCTTCTTGGTTACT
>JZKD02S2195667.1:27721-40440 GCA_000966675.3 Picea glauca
TATATCTTGTTTCTAAATATGCAATTATTGACATTTAATTGTAACAGCTCATCATGCAGGATCCGTATAGATTATCATTGATGGGCGAAAGGCTCGAGGAGATCTCCTATTAATTCACAATAAACCAAGATTTGCGGGGAGTTATATTATCCCTTCCAAGTGTTGATTTCAAAATCATGAAATGTCATTTGCACGTCGTGGCCTTGGCACGTTCACGAAACCTCCAATCCTTAATTGCTCTTCATCGTACCCCCCACCTTCGCATTTCTAAATATGTAATAAGTAAGCTTTATTGCTAACAATTCATCATGGACCACCCATACATATTGTCATTAATCAATGAAAGGCTCAAGGAGCTTTCCCATTCATAAGCATTTAACCAAGATTTAGCAGAGAGTTACATTATCGGCTCAAACTTTTCATTTCAACCATCATCTGGAGCAAACCAATGTTCTCATAAACCTATGGCATCAACTCGACAATAGTTCTGTGGATATACAATGAACATCTTCAAGCGCGAGGACCAGAACTTCCAGTGGTCCAGGGCATATTCTTATTACTCAACCTCTGTCACAGAGAACCAAGTAATTTGGACCTCTGGGATTTCTCGTGCAGGCTGTGTCCCTGAGGTTTTTGACTGTAAGGACCTGGTCTCTTGGTGCCCCGATAAATTTATTTCAGACAAAAAATTATTCCACTACGAGACCGCCCTTTTGTTTCTTTGTCACCTCAGGTCTTCCGCTAGATGCTAAGATTGTCGGAGCCAACATTGACGTTCAAAGGAGAAGATTCAAAACAGTTCCTAGCAAAGCATAATAATGGGTTGTACCTCTTGCCCCATTTATTGGAAAACCCACTTCTAGTTCCTAAAGATATTACAAGCTTGCAGGTTAGT
This sequence comes from Picea glauca, assembly GCA_000966675.3. Taxonomy (NCBI): domain Eukaryota; kingdom Viridiplantae; phylum Streptophyta; class Pinopsida; order Pinales; family Pinaceae; genus Picea; species Picea glauca. The sequence continues at coordinate 28,617 of JZKD02S2195667.1, forward strand.
TCATTTAGAAATCCATTTCGTGAAATTGCCTGGCTGTTTTCAAGAATAACGGGACATGAGTCCACAACAACTACTTCCCAAATGGCTCTTTATATTTTGTATTTCACAGTCAATGAACAAGCCATTTTTGATTGGGGCAAGTTAATTTCCCATGAAATCTGTTCCCAATTGTCAAGCTTCAAAAGGGAAAGTAAATTTTATATGTCGTCCTATTTAGTTCTTGCGATAGCACATTCCTGTCGGTTTCCACAATTGTCTCTCTCCAAGAATGTCAACTGCGAATTCCACCAAATAACGTTCTGGTACCAAGCCTTGTGGAAGCACAAGGCTTCCCACTATTTCTATGAAGTTTTTAATGGCTTCGTGTTTGTTTCCAAAGTTTTTTTGTTAGGAGAAGATGCTCCCTGCATATCTGAATAGGCAACCAGTTTTTTGCACAGGAAGGGGACACTTGAACATTTGGATAATTACATTGTCATAAGAATTTTTGGCTCCACGGAAATACCTGCTCTCCTTCCATGTCACATTACGGACATAATGTTTGTTGCAAAGGTAGCACGACAATACAATTACTGGTTGCATATGTTGCAAAAGAATAAAAAAAAACAGTTTATTCCTCTGCCTTGGAAAGTAGGGGAGTTCGTGTTGAAAAACGTCAAGAAAAATGAGGAATTCGCAACACATTCTAGCATCTCCAACCTCAGATATGCTGAAATCATAAGAGGGTTTGACCCCTATAATATTTTTTGACAACATTTACAAACACTTGCCTTCGACGATTGATTTTTAAAAAAACACTTGCCCGAAAATAGAGACAGTGGCGACAACGCTCCTGCCTCTGATGCCAGCGACATGGACACAGTGCAAAGCTACACTAAATTGTACACACAACAGGGAAAAGGCTTCGGTGACAAGAGTGTTCAATCGGAAAATAACACTCCAAAACGTATGACATCCCGGAGCATCGCTTCAACGGCCTACCACAGAAAGAAAGAAACTCAAAGTTCTTCAAATGGAGGAGGAGATAATGACCCTCCTCACTATGAAATTGATAGTTTTCACAAGCTTCCAGTAGATAAGAAGAGAAAAAAAAATGTGGAACAAGCGAAAGAGCCAAAAATTCAGAGTGAGAACATGGAACTTGACACTGATATGGATAGTATGTTCCACTTCCTTGATCAACCCGGAAATGCCATCCAGCATAGCTGTCCAATGGACATATCTGTTACTGAAAATTTTGACGAAGATGAATCCTTCGTGTTCCATAGCGCTGTTTTTTATAGCCAGTCCAAAAAATTGATAATTGAGAAAAAATATGTTAAAAATAAGAAAGGGAAATCTCATTCAGAGGTTGCCCTTGCCAACATGCGACCATCCCAAATCTGTCAACTTCACACTGCGGCCGAAGAAGCACTTCATGATTCCATTGGTGGCATTGAGACCGAGAATGCCAGACTGAAGGACCGGGTCAAGGAATTGGAAGAGGCTTTCGTTCATATGCCATTGCTTGTCAATCCTTTGGCAATAGCCATGCCTGCCACCCCTGCAGCCAACATAAAAGCATCCTCCACCCTACTGGCATCATGTAGAGGATATGTGGAGAATACTATCAAGAAAAGAATGTAACTGGTTACTGAGGCATGGAAAACATCACAAACCATCACTTCCCTTGGAACCATGGCACATAGTTTGCTTGAACATTTGCTGGCGGAGTTAAAATATGAAGAAAATTTATTTTTAAAAATGGTTCTTCCTTTTGGCACCATTGTCAACAATATGACAGAAACAAAAAGAAGAGAACAAGATCTTCCATCCAAAAACTGGATCGGTCAATTGAATGCATGTTGGAAAGAAAAAGTGAAGAACCTGCATCTCATTGTTCAGTCATGTGAACAAGCCATATCAAAGAAAGATAAATTATTCACAAGGCTGTCAAGAACAGACTTAGCCAAAAAAACCAACGACTTCCAAGACCCCGACTTAATCACAAGCTCCTTGCCCTTAACCAGGAAAGAGTTCGATAAACAGGTTGCTATGTTTAAGGCCTTGTCTCTGGAAAAGTTTTACAACATCCTTCACTTTGATCAAGCTCACATCGACGACTGGCTAGTCAAATATTCAGTACAGAATGAGGAAATTCATCAGTCTCTCTGTAATCTTTCATCAACTTCAGGGAATTAGAAAATGATCTTTTCAACAAAAAAATACGGAATGAGATCAACGTCCCCCCAATGAGAAGCTACATTCAAGAATGGATTGAAAGGCAATTGAAGCAGGCCGCCGACGAAAGGCAACAAGTAGTTTCTAGGATTCTAGTAGCCATCGACGACATCATTGAAACCGCAGCTGTCGACGACATCAATGAAACGACAATCGCAAGTAAATAGCCAAAGGGCTCATATGTACCCTCATTGTAAGTCTACTGATCGCATCCTGCTTTGTTTATCAACCCAGTTATTCCACTTTCTTAAATAGAGATGTGTACACAAATAGTTATACCTTTCAATTTTATTTTTTTGCAGGTATTGCATTCTATCTTCTTTCTACAGTCCTGTTTCTTGTACAAATTTCTCTAATGGTCCACAGGAGCCCCAATCCCAGTCTACATGACAAACGCATTGAAATTCCCATTAATATGTAACAGACTTTAATTTTTTTGTATATTTCAAAATTTCCAGTAGTATGTAACAAACTTTTATTTTTTGACATACTTCAAATAAAGATGTTTTCTTATCTCCTTTTAAATTTATGTCTTCATACATTTTTATCTTTCACTAGTCTGTATGACAGATGCATTTAAATTTTTATATGTAACATAATTTTAATTTTTTATATATTTCAAAATAAATGGTGCTCTACATGCCAACCGTCATTTACTTATGCCCCATGTTGACAAATGCATTTCAATTTTTATATGCCAAGCGTCGTTTACTTATGCCCCATGTTCCGTGATATACATGTTTCATACAACATTTCCGTCATATACATTTCAAAATTTCCAGTAGTATGTAACAATCTTTTATTATTTTACATATTTCAAATAAAACTGTTTTTGTATCTCCTTTTAAATTTATGCCTTCATGCATTTTTATCTTTCACCAGTCCATATGGCAAATGCATTTAAATTCCCAATTTTTTTCTTCCACTGTGAACAAATTTGTAGTTTGTTATATACTTTCAAAAAATAAATGGTGCTCTACATGCCAAGTGTCATTTACTTTTTCCCCATGTTCCGTGATATACATGTTACACACAACATTTCCTTCATTTACAATTCGACCCCATTTTCCAATATTTGCTTTCTAACCTTGTTGGCAGGGACTACCCTGCCACACAACCTTGTTTAATATAGTAACTTTCAAATAGGTGATCTAATGCAAAACATATAACAAATGTTATGAAGAATAAGGGGGGAGTTTCCTCTCTCTCTCTCTCTCTCTCTCTCTCTCTCTCTCTCTCTCTTAATAGTTATTTTCTTGAAAGTGCATGCTTACGAGGAAACCTTTATTTTTCCTATAAAAATCTTCAACATAGCCACACACAAAAACAAGAAAAAATCCAAAAAAACCAAATCCAAAACTTTATAAGATCGAGGTTAGATCTCAATTAGCTTACTTGGAAAATGTAATTTTTTCTCTCTATTTTTGATTTGCTAAGATCACATAAAGTGCAAAGCAAAGAGCATATTCATAAAAGGAAACAATTTATCCTCTATTTCTAGTTTACCAAGATTGCACAAGGTGCACGAAAAAGAGAATACAAAGATCAGAAAGATAGAAAACAATGAATATAAATATAAAAACTGAAATATTAACCCAATATAAAAGGAAAAATTTAAAACCATAATAAAATTTTATACCTCTGGATTTGATAAAATTGGTCATATCTTGGGCAAACATAAATATTTCGGGTGAAACAAAAAGTGTTTCCAATTGAAAGCAATGCTTTGGACATAATGGAATGGAACTCGCAGCCCATAAATACTCATGAATAGTAGAAACCAAAAGTCCTTTGATGCATGCAATGACACATGTTTAGAATCTTGATCAACAATGGGAGTGAGTCTTCATACGAGATTTGATACCATGTATGGTAAATAGGATATTTCCACACAGGTCGAACACTTTAAGCAATCGATCACATGGATAGATCAAAGTTCAATTCACCAACGTATTACATGGTTAAAACCTCAAAGAGGGAAACAATTCACAGCCCCAACCAACATAGCCACTTCAGACAATATATTAATGCAAAAGGGGAAAACATAAATATGAGCTTCTCACAATCAATCATCAACAAATGACCCTCCATGATTTTTAAATAGAGATCATGGAGTAATCAGGTGTTAAACCACATATCGATATGGCCATTGGTATCGATAAGAATATGAACCATCAGATCATTTTATGTCTAGAACATAGCATGACCATCGGATTGGATAGCTACACATGCATACTAAGGAAACACATTAAAGAAACACTCTTTACCTAAAGACACATTAGACCAAGTTGATCTTAGCTAATTCCTAAGTGTCTAAATATCCTAACATTGGAACATCGATGTGAAGACAAGTTATTATATGATTTGAAGATAGTAGATGGAAAGGAAATAGGAATCTCATACCTAGAAAATGAAATCACTATAAGATACAATTCAAAATACAACAATGATCTAACACCATGAAAAATGTCATTAACATCAATCTCATGCACACCATAGAAAAGAATGAAGAAAAAGATCCCCACAAAGAAAAGATTACTCAAAAAGAACAAATACAAGAATAAGCTACAAAATATGTTCCACCTCATTTAAGGAAGGTAGATAAGACCTAGGTCCAAGAAAAGAGGAAAGGAAACCTAGAGTTCCACCTAAAACCATGATAGGGAAATTACAACCCAATGCCCTAAAGCTTAAAGGAATCATAAAAAATAGAAATTTAATGATACTTAAAGATTCCTTTAGTACTCATAATTATATAGACAACAAATTCTATAAGCAACTAAACCTTCTTGTGTACCCCACCAAGAACCTCACAATGGTGAATGTTGGTGGACAAGAGGTCAAGGGAGTAGGAATATGTCATAAAATATTTGTTCAAATACAAGAATTGGAACTACAAATAGGATTCTATGTTCTACCATTCAATGAGATGGATATGGTACTAGGCATTGAATGGTTGATTCAGTTGGATACTTATACCTATAACCTTGAAGAACAATTCATGGAATTCAACTAGAAAGGAAAAAATTATAATTATATGGGGTTGAAAGTTCCACTCTCAAAAAAGGTGAACTACAACTAATGTAAAAAGAGAAAGAAACATAGATGAACATACAGCAATGAAATAATAAAAAGTATGTTACTAGGGAGCATCAAGGTTTCACGTTAAACAACCAAGTCAAAATATTTCAAAATATGATGTATACACTACAAAGTAACCTCCCCAACATTCAAATTGAGAACCAAGACAAGCCCCTAGAAATAGACAAAGATAAAGATGTTGTCACTAAGAAAGCATGCTCAACTAACAAGAATCTTATTTACTATGCTTTGAGGATAGAACATTCTTTACGTGAGTGACAATATAATAATAATAATACTATAATAATTAGGTTAATGGAAAGTGAAGGGTCATAGACCCCTTCTTTTCTGTGACTAATCAATGTATATAAATATACCGTCACAAGGTTCATCATAAACATCAATTCATATTAATCAATCATTTTCAATATTCTAATAAACAATTGTATACATATTTCGTCAATCTTAGTAATACAAAATGATTATTTACTCCATTTATTATCCCATTTACCCATTCTATCTTATGGGCGGTTTAATAAAATCTATGTATCTACCGAGCCATGCCACTTTAGATGCTTGAAACATAATCCCATAAGATACCTTATTCATGTACTGCTTGTAATTTGCATTGGTCATTTTTAGTCACAAGGAATGTCACCATATAAATTTAAATTAAATAAGACTTGTATAAACTATTATAAGATAAGGTGTAGTGACAATAATCTATCTAGGATATATTTTCCAGAGGTATCTTCTTGAATAGGTCATCTTAATACAATGACATTGTATTTTATCCATTATATTTTACGTTCTATAATTTGTATTATAGAATAAGTCATATTAAAACTACTTGAATAGGTCATCAAAATACCATGATGTTGTATATCATTTATTCATTTATATAATAGAGAATGGAGTGAGTTAAAAAGTGAACAAATTTAAATATTTTGCAAGAAGTTATAGTTCTGTTTGATTGATGGGAACTTTGATTATGGAACTTTGCTCTTGGAGATTTTAGCCCATTTTAAAAAGACCTAGATTGCTGAAATTTAAAGAAAATGAGTAACACATAGTTTTGGGAAAATGGGAAAAACACTTTCTATGTAGAACTTCAAAAATTTCATAGATAATGTTTCCATTGATGGATTATTAATCTTCAACCATGATCACCTACTTCAAATGAAACCTCATCATATTCATGCACATACCCAATGAATTCATTAGACTTGTGAAACTCCGTGATCAATTCAAAAAATCTCACACTGTTCTTTTGATTCTTTACTGGGATTTTACCAGGCTTCTTATCATCATCATAAATTTTAGAATGAAGCCAATTCAACACATAACTATTGATTTCTTTTAAATCTTTGTCATGCTTTCACTAGGACTTTCATCAACATCATAGGTTTTAAAATGAAGCCAATTTGGCAAATAACCGTTGAGATCTTGTCCTTCTTTTCAGTTTGTATAAGTCTCATAATTAGGTATACTATAACAAGCACATTATGCAATACACTTAGTCCTAGTTTTCCCACATGAATCAATTGAAAATGGTTCAGACAATCAACATAAAATGACTTGGGGATAAATAAGAAGAATGGAACTCAAATGCCTTTTAAAGAATGGTATCTACCTGAGCAGGTTGACGACCCACCAAAAAATAACAAAGAATCTGTAAAGAAATATAAGAATGGAAAATCCTAGGCTCCTAAGGTGGCCTATAAAGGGAGTGTAGATGAAAATGTAGCTCATGGAAACATGCACCACTATTGTGTGAAAGTGGAAGAATAGGGACTTGTCTTCTAAGGAGGAGCACAGAAGAATGCAACATTCAAAGTACTCCACAAAAACTGTTAAAAACTCATGGGGTTTGGAGATGAGACTCTGACTTTAGATATTTATAAACTCTTTATTAGTTTAATGAAATTGTGGTAGAATGTTCATTGGAACATGTCAAGCATGGTTGCAAATTTTCTACACTAAGTTTTGGCATGGTCAGAGATAGTAATGCCTTCCTTCACAATCTTGAACTTATGTGCCTACACACAAATAATCAAATTCAAATTTAAGGGAATCCTTTGTTAGAATTCCCCCACATGGTACCTCTTCCTCTATTACCATCTTAATCTCTTTTTTTTTTCTTTATTATTTATTTGGTTGTTCATAATTTTTGTCTTATTTGCCTTAAAATCGTTGAAAACCAGATTTTCTCCTTACACCTTGTTTCTTCTCCATGGTCTTTATTTCATCTTCGAACTTCTACTTCGATTTATTCATTCTCCACAAATTTTCTTTCACTTGCTTATGTTGCACCCTTTGTCATACTTTTTCTTCTAATTCATTTGACAACCTTTGCATCAATTTGACTTTATACACCAATGAAACCTTCTCAATCATTCCTTGGGATTTGTGCAACAATAAACCTTTATTTAATGTTATTCTCTTAGTCAATTTGTAGTAATAACCCCTTTGGTGCTACAATCTTCCAACTTCAAAATCTAAGCTTTCCAAAAAATCACAAAACTCAACATCCTCTAAGAAATTTGTTTCCACAAGCTACAACTTGATTCTTTATTTCTCTTCCTTCCACAAATCTTGCTTCAAATCTATTACCCACGTGGTGTGACAAAGTGCAATAGAATACAACACCATTTGATGTAGCACATGTAGGGCTAAGCTTATAAATAAGGCATCTTTAGACACCCAAGTCAAGGGATGGAAAACGTAGATTCAAATGAAACACATATTCTAATATATTATTACATCAAAATCCATTCTGCTTGGTGAGAGGCCATCTTCTACAAAGTTATAATTCCTAGAATGGATTATCTCAAACTTTTTTTTATGTAACTACCTCTACACCCTTGTGTTGTTAAGGCTTCATTACTCAATTGAGTGGATCTCTAAGACCATCCCAATGATTACTTCCAAGAGTTCTTATTTTACTCTGCCTCTAAGTCTATCAATTGCACACCTCATTCTAATATACTATCTCAAAAGTAATAATTAAACCTTAGACATTACTAGAATAATCATTCTAGCAAAAGGACATCACAATCCATACATTATCTCACTATGTGGATTATTAGGAAACTCTCCATGCAAATGGCACATGTGTAAAAAATCCCTCAAAAAACATTAGCCATCTTTACTATGCCTTGCCCATGATCTTTGTTGAATATCTTCTGTGTTTTGACGACGTCTTCATCCTACATGGTCTCTGCTAGCCCCTACATCATGATGAGTGAAGCATTATTTCCTCTTGGTGGCATAATGATGAGTGAATCATTTCACACCACTTGGTGCCTTGATGATGATTGAAGTTCACTTTTGTATTTTTGCCTCTTAGTGTCCTAGTGATAAGTAAAGAATTCATACACTCCTTGATGATCACTACAATATTTCATGTTTCTTGATGCCTTGATGATGGGTGAAGCATTTTGTACCTTGTGGTGCTCTAATGATGAGTGATGTTAACTTTTATCTTTATATCACTTGGTGCCCTAGTGATGAGTTAAATGTTCATGCCTCCCGGTTCACCATTGACGTGTGAAGTGTTTCATTCCTCTCAGTGCCCTAATGACGAGTGAAATTCAATTCTATCTTTCTACCCCTTTGTGCACTGGTAATGAGTGTAGCATTCATGCCTCTTGACGCCTTGATGATAAGTAAAGTTTTTCACACCTCTTAGTGCCTTAATGATGAATGACACATTTAAAATCTCTTAATTACCTTATGATGAGTAAACCATCTTAAATGTCTTAATACCCCCAATGATAAGTGACGTTCACTTCTATCTTTTTGCCTCTTTGTGTCTTAATAAACTTTTTACCTCTTAATTTCCTAATAAGTTCCTAATAAGTGAAGCATTCATGCCTCTAAATTCCCTCATGGTAAGTAACATATTTCACACCTCTTAGTGTCCTCTTGTTACCTTGGTTATCAAGGCACCAAGAGATGTGACGGCTTCATTCATCGATAACTACTCAAAACGTATATTGTGGTGTGAATATTCTAACATTCTTGTGGTGTGAATATTCTAACATTCTTTAGTATATTCACATATATTTTATGATGTCACATCTCACAGTATGGGCATTTCAAACTTCCACGCGCTCTGCAGCAAAAAGTATTCCCATAGGATACCAAATTCATGTACCTTTTGTCGTATGTTTCGTCATTTTTCGCGACCAAAGGACATGCTTAATTTAAATTAAATATATTTAAATTAATAATTTATTTAACTTATGTTTTAATAATATTTTGAGATTATTTGTATAATCTCATCACGAGGTTTTTCTTTTATGTGAAAGTCTTTAGCTCTTTTGCATTTATAAATATTTTTGTTTTTATCTTTATCATGGAGACAATGTTTAGGTTCTTTTCTTCTTATTAATGCGGTGAGAGGTTTATATGCATGTTCGTTGGATTTTTTTTATTTTTATTTTTTTTGGTTGGTTTGATATGTAGTTATAAATAAAAATAATGATTTGTTTTTGTTGTAGTCTAAATCTTTTAGGAAATGATTTTTTTTCGGTGATATTTTTTGGAGACATTTTCTTGAAATTTGGTGAGAAATTGTTAGATTTGTATATTTTTCTGATTATTTCTATATATTAGATATTATTTTTGAGATTCACTACGTAGTGTAAGTCATTAATCTATGATTCATATTCATGAGTATTAGTCGCAACTGGGTCATAGATTAATGACTTACACTACGCAGTTAATCCCGAAAATAATATCTAATATCTTGCACTGCAGAAGTCCTTATATATTTCTATATAATCTGAGTGCTCTAGGTTTTTTCAGCACGTTGAATCCATTTTTGCATTCATAAATGGATTTTAAACAACAAAAAATAGTGATTTCATGCAAATTTATATTGTCAGATTTCGACGAAAAAAGCCATTTCGTAGAACAGTTAGACAACGCCTTTTAGCGATAGTCTAAACGTTCTACGAAATGATTCTTTTTCGACGATATTTTTCGGGGACATTTTCCCGAAATTCGACAAGAAATTGTTAAATCCGTAGATTTTTCTAATTATTTATGTATAATCCGAATGCCCCTGGTTTTTTTTCCAGCATGCTAAATCCATTTGTGCATTCAGAAATGGATTTTAAACAACAAAAAATAGTGATTTCGTGCAAATTTGTATCACCGAATTTCGACGATAAATCCATTTCGTAGAACAATTAGACAATGCCTTTTAGCCATAGTTTAAACGTTCTACGAAATGATTCTTTTTCGATGATATTTTTTGGGGACATTTTCTCGAAATTCGGCGAGAAAGTTAGATCGACAGATTTTTCTGATTATTTCTGTATAATCCGAGTGCTCTAGGGTTTTTTCAACATGCTGAATCCATTTCTGCATTCAGAAATGAATTTTAAACAACAAAAAATAGTGATTTAGTGCAAATTTATATCACCGAATTCAGACGAAAAAAACCATTTAGTAGAACAGTTAGACAATACCTTTGTTTCTGTTTTCTTTTTCTTTGATGAAGGTAGGAGAAGATCATTTACATCATATTTTGTTCAACGATAATTGTCCTATTTTATTCAACAATAATTATATTTAAAATAACTGTTTAAAATATTATTGGAAATTTTGAATTTTACTCATATAATTGTATTTAAAATAATTGTTTAAAAAGTTATTGGAATTCTTGAAAAATTTAGTGAATATTTACTTTAAGGTTGTTGACATCCTTAAACTACCACTCTTAGAAAAAAGTTAATACTTTGTAAACTTTTCAAAACTCTAATTAATCTATCTAATAGTATAACAAATTATTAAAAAATAAAAAATAATAAATATAGGTAAAAATAATTATTTCATTTAGATTTTCATAGATATTATATTATTAAAAATAGCAAATAATAAATATAGGTAAGCATATTTATTTCATTTAGATTTTCATAGACATCATATTATTAAAAATAGCAAATAATAAATATAGGTAAGCATAATTATTTCATTTAGATTTTCATAGATAAAAGACAGCTGAGATTTTTTTTTTTTGGAACATCTGTGAGCATTTTTGTGTTCTCTGAGAACGTTCCAGATTACAAACTACAAAACTAAGTCCATCATCTGGAGAAAAGCATCTCAAGGGATAAAAAGAAAAACATAGTCCTTTAAATACAAATATTTTTTGTTTTTTTTCCCATAGATAACAACTACCCTTGCCCATGTTTCCTCCTAATTCAAAGAAACATAAAACATTTTTTTACTGATTTGAGACTTATGACTCGGCCAAGTGAAAGTGAATATCTGCCATCCCTTTAGATCTTATTATTTTTCATATTTATATTTTGCAAATAAAACTGGTTAAATTGAGGAAATAAATTACAATGTTTTAAATATATTAATATATCATATTGTCTTATATTCCTTAAGATTGTTGAAATTGAAAGTTAAATAAAAGTATTACTTTAATATTTATAGGAGTGGAAATGTATGGATCTTCCTGGTTTTAATGCCAATTATAGGTAGGCTCCATCTATCTATTCGG
>JZKD02S2195678.1:437-12966 GCA_000966675.3 Picea glauca
CTGGCCTTTCTGCCAATAGACAGATATACCCCTCATTTTAGTCTCCCCCACTTTACAAATTTTGTTTTGGGTCATTGATTTAGTGGATGATTTAATCTTGGCTATCGATATCCTTTTCTACATAATACAAATCTAACGTATAATGACCATCTGATATCTTGGACAAATCACAACCATCAGATATAGTTTCAGTTCACCAATAAAACCATTACACTCTAAAATCATCTGATATTGGTATCCAATCATTTTCCACCATTGATATGTATCCATTGGGACCACCAGGGTCATCACAACATCAGGCCCTTAGGGATTTTACTTTTCCTCGATTCTATTTGGGCCGACATCCGAGATCCGACATGACGTATGTGCTGAGTCTTGCTGATGACATGGTGTTGACATCATCCCATCTACATGGACCATTCACTGTTTTAAATGTGTCATTAACATGATGTGTCACTGATCGAGCCCTTAACACTTGCGTTGTATATTCTGCTGATGTGGCTTTCATATGCGCTGCTTGCATGGACCTACCACATATAGTGGTCCTGAAACATCGTGAATTTTTAACATTCCCAACTACCTAAAACTACTGATGTCCATGAGATGCAATTATATAGACCATTGATCCCACTGGTGATCAATGATCACAATCTCTTCTTCTGTGATATCCTTAAATGTTAATTTATCCACACTTTCACACTTTCATGATGCATGATTAATCTGGATCGTTGATCTACCTTTTAGATGGATGTTTGAATCTATTTCTCTTTAATAATGGATCACTGTTGATCCTATTATGATCTACGATCATGATGCTCTCGCCATTTGTTGTGTCCTATGTGGACGCCTTGCTTATGTGGATGTGCCACGTGTTTCCTACTGATTGGTAGCCACGTATCACCTTCCTTAAGGATTTGCATACATGTTACTTGTCAAATGTTCTCTAACACGTGTCACCCTATGAATGGGCCACATGTCACTTTCTGAGTGGCTTAATTACGTCATATTTACGTATCTCATCACCGGGACATCAAGACTTATTACAACCTCCAACACTAAAATACACCAATGGTCGCGGTCCACTGCGACAAGGGCCATCGATCTTTGGATTCGAAGATTTAGTCTCTGCTGTTGATATTATCTCCACATGTCACTTTCTGTATGGGATGCTAACATTTTTTGGCATTGGGACATCGATAATTAACTCACCATCCAACATATTAGAATCTCCGATGGTCAAGGTTCGCTGTAACAAGAGACGTCGACCTGGTGGCTCTGAGATTTAATCTCCATGGTTGATTTCTTCTAAGGATGGATTGGTCTCTACCTTAACCACCTCATATGTTTTAACCTCTGATACAACTTCTTTCCATCAATATGAATTTGAAACGGATGGCCGGATCTCTTCCCACCATTGACTATCTAAACTTTTACAAACTCCTTCTAGCTTTGATCCAACAACTCCTATTCATCGCTGGATAATCCGATGGATAAGGGTTACTATCCCCACTCTTATACTGCACTACTTATCACCTTCGATCTTCAATCGATGATCTAATATCTATCTTATAAACTCTTACAATGCTTTACTTTATGTGGGCCGCACCAGAACTATGAATGGAACCACATTGATGAATATTTCGAGGCCACATGTATCATTCACCGGATCTTAGGGTCTCAAACTTAATCAAGTGTTGAGCTAAAGGAAAATCACCGAGGGGCGATGTCTGAGATGATGTGGGTCATCACTATTGGAAGGTTTATCAGAGGACTAATCTTGACCGTTCCTTTCTTAAAACGTCAACAATCCCCTCAACCAATATAATCAAGGGCCACGATTTTACTCTTAATTGGATTCGACGATTGTTGTTCCTTGTTGTCTGCAAAAGGGTTTTTGACTTGGTTCTTTTCCAGTATTGTTTGTGTAAAGAAAAGGATTTAAACCTCGACTTGATACCACACTTCATCCTAATCACGTGTCTTCAATTGAAGTCCTTCTATGATCCTATGCTGATGCACTCCATATGCTCTGCCATGCTTCCTCTATTTATCTACAAGTTCGATCTTGTTGAAAATTCAACAAGAAATGTGTGTCTAATTTATTTTTTCCTTAAATAAGTTGGACAATAAATATTAATCTATTATCTCATAATTACTTGAAAATTGTTAAATGAAATGGAAAATCAGTTAGCTATAGGAAATTCGAGTTCAAAGGTTGACTGGTGGGACATCCAAGTCGAATTAGTTGTAGCTGAGTGATTCGAAGTTGTAACAAAGTTGGAGGTGTAGTTATGTGAGTTGTGAAGTAGTTTAACTCAATTAAGTGAGTTAATATTAGTTGTACTAGTTGTAACTGAACTTACAATAGTGAGAGATCATTGAATTGATTATTAATTAATTCACAGTCATTGATCTCACATGCAACTGAAGATTTACCACTGTTAACTACATGCATGTCAGATCCAATGGAGACCCAGTTGAGATAACAGGTGAAAGGAATAGTTTGAATATCAATTGTGACATTAGTGAGTGCACTCATGCAACCACACACACATTGGATGTGCCAATGAGGAATGCGTAGCCTAGGCAAGAGGGATTCGATTCATTTTGCAGGGTTTTCCATTAGCAGGGATTGCGCAGAGGAGGCAGGCTGTCTGGAGGCAGTAAATTGACACATGAATTTGTCAATTTTTGTATGACAGTGTGAGGCGATTGTATATTGTACCGAGAGCTCTTGGATTAGAGTTTTGTATGATATTGTTTCATGATCCATGATATATATACATAATATATGATAGTGGGGTTTTTAGCTTTATGATTTCTCGGTAAAACATCTGTGTTATGTGTGATTGATCTTTCTTCTTGATATTGCAATTGGAGATTGTGTTTTAAATTACACAAGAATATTTGTAGAAGCAATTATGTATTTAACAGTGGATGTTGGCCCTTGGTTATGAAAGGAAGTGAAGTACAAAGAAGAAAAGGTAAAAAGCGAGCTTCGCGGAGGACATAGTAACTGTTACTGGGTTAAAGTGAGCAAAAGAGCAGAAAAGATGGAGCGAAGTACGAAAAATCAATCCGTTGGACGAGAAGGCCAAGGATGACAGGAAAGCAAGGAAGATGGATTGAGGACAACTCAACAAGTGGAAAAATATATCATTGGATTCTTTGGAGCATCGCGTAGGAAGAAAGGAAAGACAGGCTGACGAAGCCGGGAAAAGCGGGTCAAGTGACCTAGGGTTTTGACACCTAGGTTTCAACCTAAGGCTGTTGGTGAGGTATTGTAATGTACAAATAAATTCCAAGAGGACCTAGGTCAGGGGGGTACATGTTGTTATGATGTTGCTGTTGATCTAGTCATATAGTTGTGTGAGAGATCATTGTATTGTGAGGAAGAAGAGCTGAGTGGAGAGCCTTTTGGTATTGTAAGATATTCAACTGGGTGCAAAGATCATTTCCTGCAGATGGATGCACATGAAGGGGAGAGGAAGAGAGAGAATAAAGAATATCTACTGGCTAAGAGAGAAGACAAGAACTGTAAGATTTACCTTAATAAATCATACGCACAGTTCTGTGGACGTAGCCCTAGAGGGAGGGTGAACCACATACATCTCTTGTTGTGTGTGATTGATGCTTTGATCTTTGTCGTTGTTATATTGTTATTTGCATTGATGTGTTAGATCATCTCTATAGCTGTGCAGGATAGATCTATCTTCATAAGTGTTATATGCATATTGAGTTAATGTTGTACTAGATCCACTTGATATTCCCCTGGTTGTAGACATCTCTGTCCTGCAACCCCTTCATAACTGCTTTGGGTGAGACTGCATCTGCTTCACAGGTGTTGCCGAAAGGGCCAATAGCTAGGGATTTTTGGTGTGCTCTTGGAGTGAACCTTGAGTTTGCCCCTATGCCAAAAAATGGTTCCATTGCCGAGACTAGAATCTGTGTAAGGGAATTTCAAGGTGGTTCCCATCGAAGACAGAGATTCAAAAGTGGATAGAGGATCAAGAGAGGGACTTCGTTGAAGCCCAAAACAAAAACCCTAAGCTGAGTACTGAAGATTGGCTACAAATATACATTTTCACTGACATCCACGAGCTCTTCTTTGGAGGAATCCTTCAAGAGTTGTTTGAGGGGTTGGCTAGGTTAGCTGACACATAGTTCGAGATCAGATCTAGATCCCCTATGGTTTGGACGCCGGTGCTGATCCAGAGGATTGAGAGAGATGATAACGCTGTATCCAGAGAAGTAGATCATTGGTTTGATAGTACCATTGGAGGGTATATGACTGAATTTTCTATTGACAGAGTAGAATTGTACGACCAAGCCGAGAGATACTTTTTCAAAGGACCCAGATGGAAATTTTTTCATTTTCTAAAGTTAAGAATCAAGATGCTCTTGCATGAAAACCACATCTTGAAGACATAGTAGATTGGATGGATTTGAATAGGCTGATGTTCAAGAATTCAGACAACGACAACTGTTATCACTGAAATTTCATCCGTAAATGGTTACAAGAATCCAACATCTTCAAACAGCTATGAGTCCACCCATGGACCAAAATTACCAAAAAAGCATTTCCAAAAGGTCCAAAACTATACAACCAGTTATAAAATCAAGATGCACTATGATTACACAGGGCGCGCGTGCACATGCGCCATCAAGAAGTGTAGAAAAATTGCACATGCGCACAATGCACGACTGTGGATGCTAAAAGTCGCGCACACCTGAGAACAACTCTTTTATGATGTTGGCTGGCCTCCCACCCACTTCTGGTTCAACTCCCAAGTCAATTTGACATCCAAATATCGGATGGATCTAGATGGGTGGCTGGTCAAAGACCTAAAGGTGCCCTAAACAACCCCTTTTCACACTAAAAGCTGGTTGCACAATACCTCAAAGTGGTGCTATAAAACAAAGCCATGGGTGCACTACATTTTAAAAGAATTCATTTGCAAGGTTATGCTGTTGCTATTCTCTTGGGGAAACCTCTTTTCTCATCAAGAGCATACTAGCACCATTCCATTTGGGTAATCCACATCACCTTTTGAGTGGGCTAGCTGGTGATTCTTTCACCATTTCTTTCAAGTTTTCAAGCTGTAAGAAGAGCTCAATCTTGGGGGTCCAATAGCCCTCCCTTGGAGGAAGAAGGGACCCAAAGTCCCCTTTCTCTTTGGTGTTTTCTTTTCACTAATACAATCCTTTCCATTGGTGACATGAGTCTTGTTTATTTCTTGTTCTTATGTCTCTATGCACAATAGTTTAATTGTTTTTTCCTTTCCTAGTTTAGTTCTTAGCTTAGTCTTTTATGTTTATTCTTCTAACCCTTTCGTTTACTGCTTTCTTGCTTAGCTAACCCAACTAAGCTTGTAAGCACCTTTGTTTTGCTCATTTAGGTGACGAAAGAGGCACGACAGATTGACGACTCCACTGGGGAAAGGTATCAATTTCCTACCCCATTTGGGTTATTTTAGCTCTTCTTTTTACTTATTTAACATGCAGGTACCATAACCGGCCCAAGCCGACCTGCAAAACATCAAATTCAAAGTTGAGTTGAGAGAATTCCATCCATAATTTTCTTCACGGTCATGTGACAGTTGTGTGCAGGTTTATTGGTCCACAGTCGTGCATCATGCACACGTGCACCAAAATCACTTCATTACCCAGTGCCTTCTACGCACCTGCACTCAAAATTATTGTTCAGTTCACACATTGGTGGTCAGATTGCCTCTGTCTAGTCTGAAACCTACACACCTATGCAAAAACATACACATTGTAAGATTTTTTATGATCTGTTGAAGGCCCATAGCCTTCTTAAATATGATTCCATGCATGTTGTAATCTGCACCACATTGATGCAGGAGCATCTCTCCACGTCAGCTAGCCAGTGAGCTATCCATGTCAACGCATGCATTCAAGGCTGAAGAGAGGTGCAACCCTCATCTCCACATTTTGTATTTGAATGTAATTAAATGTTTAGGTAGTTGAGCCATAGAGCCGTGCCTTTGTGTAGGCATTAGAGTAGGTAGGCCTTTAATGTTTGAAAGGTTGAGATCTAGATCCGATGTTGGACTAGACAACCCATTCAATGTAATTGAATAGGGTAGGTAGATTGGAGGGAAGAGCTCAAAGAGCCCCCTCAGGAAAAAGAGATCAATAGCTCATTTTGGGAATAGCTAACAGAGAAGAGAAGAGAAGAGAATCTACGAGTAGAGAGCAGAAGAGAAGAGCCAAGACCTTGTTACCGGCCGTGCTCAGGAACACTTGTACAAACATGCATTTTCCATTTAATATAAACATTAGTTTTTCCTGCATGACTATGTGTTAAATGAATGTTTGTGAGTGTTATTCATATGATGTGAATGTATGCTATAGATGTAGTTTTGCATTTGTAGAAATTGGTTGGATTTTAGGCTTGAACGGTCTTTGAGGCTTCATATCAGGAGGGTGTGACAGAATGCTGCGGGTTCTGATAGCCATGCACAGAGGTTGCACTTATGAACTCTGCGGATTCAGACAAAGGCGTCTGCCAGGTGGGCATAGGAGCTGGAATCATTAATTCAAAAGAAGACCTCAAGTATGATGAACACCTTGGAGGAAAGGCTGTGGGAGAGGAACACAGTTGTAGACATAAATCTCTAAGGAGTTTTGTAAAGCTCTGCCAGGAGGGCATTGAGCCAGTGCAAGGAGTGCATAGAGGAGGAACTCTGCTGTGAGTTCAAGAAGAACTAGAATCACTGAGGATTCTGAGAGCTCTACCAGGTGGGCATTGAGCAGGTGCATACGTGAACGGGAGAGGAAAAAACTGTTAGGAGTTCTGGGAGAAGATAATCTGCCAGGTGGGCATTGAGACATTGTACATACAGGCACAAAGGAGAAGAGAACTCTTTGAGTTTTGGAATTTGGAGGAAGAATCCACTGAGGGATCTTCACAGGGTTGCTGAACACCCTTTAGACTCAACAAAAGGTTGCTTGAGTGAAGGATAGCTAGGAGGGCATCCAAATTCTCCATCCGTGGGAGAACAAAGAAGGATAAAATCCCTTAGGGGGTCTGAGTACTTGGAAAAGATCAGAAGAGGTAGCACTTTGCGTACAAGGACTCTGTAGGAGTGCAGACATTAGAATCCTTGAGGATTGAGAGAAAGAAGCTCAGGAGGAACAACGTCATTTAGAGCGTAGGCAAGGACTCAAGTCGAGAGTTCGTAGAGGAAGGAAGACAAAGGTCGAGGCCTTTGAGAAACTTGAAATTCTTCCAAGTCCAGAAGAAAGCGCGTAGAAGCTCAAGAGGGAGAATAGCTGCCATCGGATCTGCTGAAGAGATCTGGACCATTGAAGATTTCACGTCCAGGGAGCAGCAGAGCGAGCGCACAGGAAGAAACGATTTGCACCGTTAGATCTAGAGCGAAGAACCCGACAACCGTTAGATCTGTTGAGAGTTACATGGGGGTTAAACCTTTGGGAACAACAGAGGTAAAGTCTTGAAAAGAGTTGACTTATCGGGATATCGATGTTCAGGATATCAGAGTTCTCGAGGTTGAGAGATCGAGACTTTATAAGTCTCGAAATAGCTAAAGGATCACAGCCGTTGATTTGAGGAAGGACACATGTCACGTGATCATCCATTTCGGAGATTCGGGCACTGGGCTCGCAGAGGTGAGTCTCGAAGGAGTTGGGATATCGGGAGTCTCGAGGATAGGAGATCGAGAATCTCCATAACAAAAACCTTGAATTTGATCTGAGTCATCCATCTGTTGGGACACATGGCGGAGATCGAGAACCCGTCAGTATTTCGGCTACCGGGGTTTTGAGTTGACAGAGGGATTGTGACATCGGGGAATTGCAAGTCACTAAATCCCGAGATTTAATTAGGACCGTACATCGGTTGGGACATGTGGTGGAGATAGGGGAGTCCATCGGCATTTCGAGAGTTCTGAGGACAAGAAGTCAAAGCGTTTCAGCATCGAAAACTCCAAAATCGAGAGAAGCGATCAGGACCGTCCATCATAGGAGGACGCGTGGAGGAGATCTAAGCATTCAAGAAATTTCCCGAAAGGAAATCCATCTATCGGGAAATTGAGAATCGAGAAATCAGGAATCCCACGGACAAAGTGTCCATACATTTCGGAATTGCGAAGTCCGAAATCCCGATAAGGTGGAAAGCTCCACTGTGGGGCCTAGATGACATCACATCGGCATATCGGGGATTCCGTGGACAAGAGGTCCATGCATTTCGGCATTTGAAAGACCAAAACCCCGAAAGAAAGGTAAGGCTATGGTCTTATGAGAATTGGTCACATGGGCCGAGAGATAGCCCTGGGAGGCTAAAGGCTATTAAAGCGTTTCGGAAATCGGTAAATCGAAGATCAGGGATTCAAGAGGATAGAGAACTCTTGACATCGGGGATCAGGAAACCCCGAAACCCGAAAGCATATATTTCCTATTGAGGAAGAGGTAGAGGTCGGAGTGCAGAAGACCATGGGGGAATTAAGGACCTGTGGATTGGATTTTTAATAGAGATTCCACTGAGGAATCGAAAGAGTCACTTTGACTCACGAATTGGAGATTGAACAATCCTTTTGACCGGGAGGTCGGGTGCAGGGAACCTGGGGGGTATGTGGCTGCGTCAAGTTTGGTATTAGAGCCAGACTTCACTTGTATATTTCAGGTGAAGCGAGGCAAAGGAAGACAGAGCGCTGGAGACTCTGTGGTGATTGTTTGCGGTCAGGCAACAATCAAGAAGATAGTCAGGAGGACTGTAGGAAAAGCTGAGATACTCAGGGTACAGAGTGACAACAGATTTGGTAGGAGGGAAACATACAACAACATGGTTACTGAAGGCCGTAAGTATGCTGGAAAAACTCAGAGCTATGGAGCCAAGAAGATATAGATGAAGAGCTCACTGATATAAAGAAAGAAATAGAAAAGCTTGCATTGTGGATGCAGTAGAAAGCCAAATCGAGGGGGGGGGATGAATGGCCCATGAGGAAGGCAAAAGAAAAATGGCTAGGCAAGGAGTTGATGGCTAGAAGACAACATAGGCTGTTAAGAGGATGGTTGAGGCATGCTGAAAACCTCAATGGACCTGAGGAAATGGTTCAGATATGTGAACCGGATACTGGGAAAGATCTCAATGATTCTGAGAATAAATGGAGATCGAATGAAGATCTCAAGCACTGCCAGGTGGGTAGAGTAGAAATTCCAGTTTGCCAGGTGGGAAACAAGTTGAGATCACTACGGGATCTCAGAGACTGTCATGAGGACATCCAAGGAATTTCACCTTGCCAGCTGGGCAATGATATGAGGTCACTGCGGGTTCTCAAAGACTGCAAGGAGGGCAGTGGAAGCATCTCAAATTGCCAGGTGGGCAGAGATAAGAATATGAGACTATCTGAAAGTATCATGAACTTAGATGTGAGTTCAATTTAGCAAGGGGTGCTGATGAAGATGGGATCAGTTGATCTCATAGTCTGCCAGGGAAGCAACGAACAGATCCCATATTGCCAGGTGGGTAGGGATGAGTAGGTGAGCTCAGAGATGGATTTAGATCAGCAAATGAAGCTGATAGAGGAGGAAGAATGGAGAAATATTCTAATGATTGGGGGAATTGAAATATTCCTACCATTTGCCCAGGAGGAGGCAGAAAACTGTGTTGTAGGTGCAGCAATAGCAAAAGCAGAACAACCAGTTGTGACTGCCAGGAAAGAAGAATTGGAGCAGATATCTGAAGCTGCCCAAGCAGAAGAGGAGAATGAGAATTCTAAGGAGTGTCTCGATGCATTTAGCCAGGAAGCTGAAAAAGATGTAGCACTAAAGCTGATAGCAGAAGAGGATGATGAGCATTCTAAGGAATGGCTCAATATTTTCAGCCAGGAGACTGAAAAGACTGCAACCTGGGAGTTTGCAGTAGTAGAAGAAGAAGAAGTAGACAACATTAGTTTGGCTAATCTGTATGAGCAGATAGAATCCCTGGAGAGAAGGGTGAAAGTGCAGGGCATGCACATCCAACAGGTGAAGTTGGAAGTGAATGAAGAAGGCATGAGGGATCACAGTGATCTGCCCATGTGCCGAAAATTTTTGCAGTTGAGGAGACTGCATGAACATGGCCAACCATTGGAGCAGCTGGATGAAGTGATTGACATGATCAGAGAGCTGATGATCTGGTCAGTAGGAACTGCCAGCAAGGAGAAGCTGGGTAGAAAAGAAGTAGCAACAACAATAGCGCAGAAGAAGCAACAGTAGGGAGATGGAGTAGATGAACAACTTCAGAGATTTGTTTGGGATCCAGGGGGATTTCAACAGCTGAGATGGGAATCTCATGAGCAGGAGCTCATGATTTTGCAGATTAGGAGTATGATGTAGGATCATCTCTCCACATCAGCCAGCCAGCTAGCCAACCATGTCAACACATGCATTCAAGGATGAAGAGAAGCGCAGCCCTCATCTCCAAATTTTGTATTTGAATGTAATTAAATGTTTAGGTTGTTGAGCCATAGAGCCGTGCCTTTGTGTAGGCATTAGAGTAGGTAGGCCTTTAATGTTTGTAAGGCTGAGATCTAGATCCGATGCTAGACTAGACAACCCATTCAATGTAATTGAATAGGGTAGGTAGATTGGAGGGAAGAGCTCAAAGAGCCCCCTCAGGAAAAAGAGATCAGTATCTCATTTTGGGAATAGCTAATAGAGAAGAGAAGATAAGAGAATTTACGAGTAGAGAGCAGAAGAGAAGAGCCAAGACCTTGTTACAGGCTATGCTCAGGAACACCTTGTACAAACAGAAATTTTCCATTTAATATAAACAACAATTTTTCCTGCATGACTATGTGTTAAATGAATGTCTGTGAGTGTTATTCATATGATGTGAATGTATGCTATAGATGTAGTTTTTCATTTGCAGGAATTGGTTGGATTTTAGGCTTGAGCGGTCTTTGAGGCTTCATACCAGGAGGGTGTGACAGAATGCTACGGGTTCTGATAGCCGTGCACAGAGGTTTCACTTCTGAACTCTGCGGATTCAGACAAAGGCGTGTGCCAGGTGGCCACAGGAGCTGGAATCATCAATTTAGAAGAAGACCTCAAGGTTACTGAACACCTTGGAGGCAAGGATATGGGAGAGGAACACAGTTACAGACAGAAATCTTTGAGGAGTTTTGTGGAGCTCTGCCAGGAGGGCATTGAACCAGTGCAAGGAGTGCATAGAGGAGGAACTTTGCTGTGAGTTCAAGAAGAACCAGAATCACTGAGGATTCTGAGAGCTCTACCAGGTGGGCATTGAGAAGGTGCATACATGAATAGGAGAGGGCATAACTATTAGGAGTTTTGGGAGAAGATACTCTGCCAGGTGGGCATTGAGACATTGTGCAGACAGGCATAGAGGAGAGAACTCTTTGAGTTCTAGAATTTGGAGGAAGAATCCACTGAGGGATCTTCACAGGGTTGCTGAACACTCTGTAGACTCAACAAGAGGTTGCTTGAGTGAAGGATAGCCAGGAGGGCATCCAAATTCTCCATCTGTGGAAGAATGAAGAAGGATAAAATCCCTTAGGGGGTCTGAGTACTTGGAAAAGCTCAGAAGAGGTAGCACTTCGCGTGCAAGGACTCTGTAGGAGTGCAGACATTAGAATCCTTGAGGATCAGGAGAAAGAAGCTCAGGAGGAACAACGTCATTGAGAGCGTAGGCGAGGACTCAAGTCGAGAGTTCATAGAGGAAGGAAGACACAGGTCGAGGCCTTTGAGAAACTTGAAATTCTTCCAAGTCCAGAAGAAAGTGCGTAGAAGCTCAGGAGGGAGCATAGCTGTCGTTGGATCTGTCGAAGAGATCTGGACCATTGAAGATTTCACGTCCAGGGAGCAGCATAGCGAGCACACAGGAAGAAATGATCTGCATCGTCAGATCTAGATCGAAGAACCCGACAATCGTCATATCTGTCGAGAGTTACATGGGGGTTAAACCTTCGGGAACAACAGAGGTAAAGTCCCGAAAAGAGTTGACTTATCGGGATATTGGCGTTCGGGATATCAGAGTTCTTGAGGTCGAGAGATCGAGACTTTATAAGTCCTGAAACAGCGAAAGGATCACAACCATTGATTTGAGGAAGGATGCGTGTCACGTGATCATCCATTTCGGAGATCTGGGCATTGGGCTCGCAGAGGTGAGCCTCGAAGGAGTCGGGATATCAGGAGTCTCGAGGATAGGAGATCGGGAATCTCCATAACGAAAACCCGAATTTGATCTGAGTCATCCGTCTGTTGGGACACGTGGCGGAGATCGAGAACCCATCGGTATTTAGGCTACCGGGGTTTTGAGTTGATAGAGGGATTGTAGAACGTCACATAACTCCTCATGGTTTGAGAGTTATGGCCTTATGAAGTTGGAGGACCCTCATATGTCATCTAGAAGCCCCAAAAGGTCATAGTAGTCAAAGTGGTTTAAGATATTTTAAAAGGTAAATAATAAAGTGAAGTGATGAGTGTATTATAATTCAAAGTGAATACAAAATAAATTATTTCAATAATAAATTTAATGGAG
>JZKD02S2195700.1:9815-27865 GCA_000966675.3 Picea glauca
TAGAAGACTCCAGAAAGCAAGAGAAACCCTAATGAGTTGGCTAATAACCCTAGAAGCCTTGTCGGCTCAAGAATAAAATTTATATTAGGCTATTAGCCTCCAAGAGAAGAAGTCGGCCATAATTAATAATAATATACTGAACAGACACATACCCAGAAGGAGAAGTCGGCCCCAACATACTGGCAGGATTACTATAAATACAGGGCACCAGTTCTCATTTGACATATCTCAGAATTGTAGTTTCCCAGTTGGTGCGCACTGCAGTTGCTGTCTGGTGCGCAGGTTTGGAGGAGGGTTGCAGGTGTAGCTGCAACAACAACTAGTTTCAATATTGGCTTGGATATCTCTTGTCTAGGGTTTGGAACATCTGATCAGTCTTTTGTGATGCACTATCCTTGGGGATTGATGCGCTACTCTTTGTTTGGCTATCTAGCCTAGGGTTTTCTTCCGGAGGAATTCTCAGTCAGGGTTAAGGTGCTCAGAGGGAGGCTTCGGCCTGTGGTTGGGTGACGAGGGTATCTTCAATGGTAAAATGAGCACACCATCTTCTATATTCTAACAGATCACCCATATGGTTAAGATTTGTATGGATCCCATATGAACTCCATACTTGAGTGTGCTCTTGCATTGTAATATTGGAGAGTTTTCTCGAGGAATATAAAACCAACTTCCATGGATGTTTCCCCACATTGGAGTTTTACCACGTAAACTCTTATCTCTCTTGCCTCCCTTTTCTTGCATTCCGATTTATTGATTTATCTGATGCCTTGTATAAGAGATTAGATTGGTTATATTCTTTGGTATATGTTCTTGGATATTTTTCTGATCTAATTCTCTACTTTCTCATTCTTATCCTTTTTGGCAATGAAGCTACACCATTATAATTACATGCATTTCAATACAATACAATTGGTTATCATCGGTATTTCTACATACTATTGTGTTACCAATAGTCTTATATCCTTAAAAAATGAAGTGAGTAATACACATGGTTTTTTTTGACCACATTTGATTTTAGGTAATTTCCCTTGATACACACCCTCATACATGCAGGTGATATCATTAATATATTGATGGCATAAAGGTGTGTTTTCTTTGAAACAAAGTAGAACAAAACAACATTGATTATAGTTGCTTGATTTCATGTTTCATGTAACTATGAAGTGTATGCAAAGACGTGAACTAGTGTGTTAAACTCAATATTTTTTCTTTAAGGAGCACATTTCTTTCCTATTTATCTTCCATTTCACCAATTTGCTTGTAACAATTCAAAGGGTGATAGAGGATCACAAAATAAAGAGGAAGGATGACATATATAATCATTAGAGAGGGAGATAACTAAGCATCGAGAATGCACAATAGAAATCAAGTAATGAATCACAACCACTCCGTCCATTATAGATATTATTGCACCAATTCTTATACCTAAGAAAGTAGTAGACCAGGAGAACTCACAAAACATGTCAAGGAATGAAGCATGTGTAATCCCTCCACCTTTGGATTTCTCCAACAAACCAATATAGTCTTCTTCAAATCAAGTATTCAAGAGTCTTCACCCTATTAATAAACATGCTTAGGTAGGACCCATTTTCCCACACATTCAACCATATAAGAGAGCTTCCCCTTCCATCACATCATACCAATTACAATGATATAATTTAGTGGATGAGACATGAATCACACATTGGAGCATGGGAAAATTCTAACTGCGCACATATAACTATCACATCAACCTCCCTTAATACAAGTTTATGTGTTTCATTTATTGTTTGGTATGCCATTTTAATTTCTTTGGTTGTTTATTTACTTATTTATTTAAGTAGTAATGTGACACACTTAATGCCTAACATATTGGGCATGCTCGTAATAGCTAAGGATAACACTTAACACTTCTGCAAATAGATACTTAGTAAAAGAATGCAACTATGATAGATATTCTAACATTATCATTTCCCATTCATCGTCATGAGCAATTTCTACTGTATTATCATAAAATAAAATTTCTTAAACTTTAACATAGTTTGGATCCAAATTTTTTTCTATAATTACGATGAATTGTGGAAATCTATATACTCAAACCTAAAAAAAAATGCAACAAAAATATAGCTAGGCTTTATCAACACAAAGCTTATAGTGGGAAGCCTTGGAACGTGGAAAAATACCACACTAAAAAGGAACTTCACTTTCACAAAAAAACCTAGTACATGATTGAAACATGTATATCCATTGCAAATTACTTAGGAAAACATGTCTGTCATACTGATAACTCACTGTCCATCACTCAATAATTTATGATGATCATGATATCCCCCCTGTTAATGTTTAAGCCATTATTATAGTTCTTTGCATTTCAATAGATAACAACGACATAAGACAAGATCATTGAGAAATACACAATCACAAGAGACACATCATTTATCCTAGGAAACCCTCTAGCGGAAGAAAACCCAACAAAAATTCCTTATTATAGATAGCCAATACAATGCCAATAGATAACTCAAACAAGTACATAATGTCCTCTCACAAAGATGCACCTCTCTCTCTCTCTCTTCTCCAACTACAGCTCCGAAACTTGTCTCTCAATGAACCAGTGAGTGTGTGTCTAAGTGAGGCGCTAGCCTCCTTATTTATACAAGACTGGCATGTGTGGGAATGTCCTTTCACTGGTAGGGCGGACTTCTTCTTCTGGGTGGTTATAACCACCTTTATTATATTCCGGGGCCTCTTTGATATATTCTGGGGCCGACTTCTCTTTCTGCCTATTACAATTACATTATGACCAATCCACAAAAGGGGATTTGGTCCTTTTACAATAGCCGACATGATCAATCCATAATGGGGATTGATCCAATGAATAATATATCAAATAATAATAAGAATACACTTTGCAGTTACATTATTTCAACACCCCCCCTTAACAAGAAGGGTATTCTATAACAACATCATACGAGAGAGAGGCCTTTATCATCAACAACATCGGGAGGACAACATCATCAATATAATCTTGGAACATTGACTGGTGTATCTATAAATCATTGGAAGTTTTATTCATCAGCAACATCGTCATTCTTAAAGGAATGCAATCATCATCTGCATCAATATGTATTAGTATAAAACTAATACATCATCATCTTCACAACATGAGGCTGGCTCATCATAATACAAGACTGGCTTTACGTCATAGCTGTTAAGCTGGAAGCTCAATACTCGTCTTTCTTTATGTCACAACAATCAAGCTGGAAGCAAGATACTAGACTGGCTTTATGTTACAACTTCTCAAGCTGGAAGCACAATACTAGTCTCATCTCAACGTCTTGCTTTACGTCACAACACTCAAGCTAGAAGCAAGATACTAGATAGGCTTTATGTCACAACTGTTAAGCCGGAAGGATAGTACTAGTCTCATCACATATTCTTGCTTTACGCCAAAACCATTAGGTTGGAAGCAAGATACTAGACTAGATTTATGTCATAGCTGTCAAGCCGGAAGCACAGTACTAGTCTCATCACATCTTCTTGCTTTACGTCACAACCATCAGGTTGGAAGCAAGATACTAGACTGGCTTTACGTCACAACTATCAAGCTGGAAGCACAATGATAGTCTCATCTCATCGTCTTGCTTTACGTCACAAAAATAAAGCTGGAAGCAAGATACTCGTCCTGCTTTACGTCACAACAATAAAGCTGGAAGCAGGATACTAGATTGGCTTTACGTCGCAGCTGTCAAGTCGAAAGCACAATTCTAGTCTCATCACATCATCTTGCTTTATGTCACAACAATAAGGCTGGAAGCAAGAGATGTCTCATCAAAACAACTACTCCCCCTTTCAGACTATACCAAGCTTATCTCAAAAGTGATCAAACTTTACATGAGATAAAGGCTTGGTCAACACATCAACAACCTATTCATCCGTGCTAACGTACTGGAGCTTTAAGGCTCCTCTCTGCACCATGTCACAGATGTAATGATAATGAATCTCTATGTGCTTCGACCTGCCATGGAATACAAGATTCTCTGTCATCTTTATGCAGCTTTGGTTGTCACATAGGATCATGGTTGCTTCCATCTCTAGGTCAAATAGGCCAGTCAACAACTTTTTAAGCCATATAGCTTTGCAGCTGGTAGAACATTCAACAATGTATTCTGCTTCCGCTGTCCTGAGAGCAATGCTGGATTGCTTCCTACTCTGCCATGAGATCATGGTTGATCCCAAACTAAAACAACATTCTGAAGTGATTTTTCTGTCAGAAACACTTCCTACCCAATCTGAATCAGTGTACCCACTCAATGTGAAATCATGATCTCCATCATAATTGAGACCACAATCTAATGTACCCTTAAGGTACCTCATCACATGTTTTGAAGCCACAAGGTGAACATGTCTAGGTTCTACCAGAAACCGACTCAAGGTGTTCACGGTAAAACAAATGTCTGGTCTAGTGTTCATCAGGTACATCAACGATCCAATAATCTGTTTGTATAGTGTGGCATCAATCAATTTTGACAAAGTATTGACCAACAACTTCAGCTTCGTTTCCATGGGTGTCTTCATGGGATTGCACTCTAACATGTAGAATCTCTTCAATATTTCGACTGCATACTTACCTTGGTTAAGGAATATCCTCTCTGGACTCTGCCATACCTCAAGACGTAAGAAATAGTGCATTAGGCCAAGGTCTTTCATCTCAAATTCTAAAGCGAGTCTCTTTTTACATTCGGTGATGAGCTTTTCTTCTCCAGTTAAGAATAAGTCATCCACATATAGCAATAGTATCACTGAATCATCGTTCATAACTGTGAAGTAGAGGTTAGAATCTGCTTTACTCTTGGTAAAACCCAAGTTCGTCAGAAAGATGTCTATTCGGCTATACCAAGCTCTAGGAGGTTGCTTCAATCCGTACAAGGATTTCTTCAACTTGCAGACATGAGACTTCCTATCTTCAACTTAAAATCCTTGAGGTTTCTCTATATACACTTCCTCTTCGATAACACCATTTAGGAAAGCTGTCTTTACATCCATCTGGTGTAACTTCCACTTCATCTTAGCTGCAAGGGATATGATGGTTTTGATTGAAGTGTATCTGGCTACATGAGCGAATGTCTCTTCATAGTCAATGCCTTTTTTTTGAGAAAAGCCACGAGCTACAAATCTTTCTTTATACTTCTCAATACTTCCATCAACATCATGGTTTATTTTGAAGAGCCATCTGGACGATACCACATCCTTGCTATTTAGTCTGGGAGCTATTTCCCATACATTGTTCTTTATTATGGATTGGTATTCTTCTGTCATGGCATCTGCCCATTCTTTCTTCTGAATGGCTTCTTCAAAGCAGGTAGGCTCCTTTTCTAGGAGATCACACATCAAAGCCATATAACTGGAGAATGGCTTAGGTTTCTTCACATGCCTTGTGGTTCCTTCGGGAACACCATATTTCTCTCCATCTTGAATAAGCTCTCTAGCCCAAGCTGGCTTTATTTTATGGAGGATCGTCATCTGAGGAGGTTCTTGAAACTCTGCTACGTCATGATCTTATAGAATTTCCTCATCAGGGGAAGTTATGACTTCTCTCACTGGTTCAACAGCTCTGGGAACCTCCCTCATTGATTTTGCAACTCTGGGGATTACGGGTTCCTCTTCATTTACCTCTTCAAGCTAGCATTTTATCGATTTCTTGAGCGTTGCATATTCATCAAAGGTCACATCCCTGCTGATCTCAATGTGGCAGTGACCTAGTATATAGTACCTGAAGGCCTCAGAGACCTCACAGTATCCCACAAATATTCCTTTCTTTCCTGAGGGTTCCAACTTGTTTCTTTTCTCTTTCGGTATATGTATAAATACTGGGCAGCCAAATATTTTTAGATGGCTTACCTATGGCTTCTTTTCGCTGAACATCTCTTCCGGGGTCTTGAACCCAAGTGCACTGTGGGACAATCGATTTTGCACATATACAACTGTCATTGCTGCTTCTTCCCATAAGCACATAGGATGATCTTGATCGTGGAT
Organism: Picea glauca; assembly: GCA_000966675.3. Taxonomy (NCBI): domain Eukaryota; kingdom Viridiplantae; phylum Streptophyta; class Pinopsida; order Pinales; family Pinaceae; genus Picea; species Picea glauca. Next base: position 15,828 of record JZKD02S2195700.1, read on the forward strand.
CATGGTCTTCACGACTTCCATTATCATTCTGTTCTTTCTTTCAGCCACACCATTTTGTTGAGGATTATAGGGAGTAGTGAGTTTCCTCTTGATCCCAACGTCTTTGCAGAATCTCATGAAATCTTTTGAGGTGTATTCTCCTCATTATCTGACCTGAGTATCTTGATCTTTCTTTTAGAAAGATTCTCTATCAAGGCTTTGAATTCCTTGAACTTGCTGAACACTTCATCTTTAGATTTCAAAAAATACAACCAGGTCTTACGAGAATAATCATCAATGAATGATACATAGTATACATACCCACTCATGGAGGACGATGGCATTGGGACACACGCATCTGAATGTATGATTTCTAGGACTCCTTCTTCTTTGTTGTCTCTCTTCGAAAAAGGGTTCTTGATGTTCTTCCCTTGTGCACATCCATTGCATACACCTTCATGATCAACCTTGAGTTCTGGTAAACCTGTGACAACTTTGCATATGTATGGTAGCGCCTTGTAGTTAATGTGAGCTAATCTTCTATGCCAAAGTTCACATGAGTTTTCAATGGCGTGGGTCATGGCAACCTCCGAGTGACCCTTTAGCTTATACAAACCATTTTCTTCACTTCCAATGATGATTGCTTCATTTAAGGTTTCTCCTTTAGCCCACATAAGAACTTCTCCATCTATAAAGGAAATTCTGAAGCCTTTCTTTTCTAAGGATGAAATGGAGAGTAGGTTCTTTGCCAAACCTGGTACATAGAGTACATCCTTCATGTTCATTGAATTTCCTAAATTCAGTTTGTTGTTTGATTCTCCCACTCCCTTGATGGGATATTGGTAATCATCTCCAAGAGTCATTTTCTGAGAAAACTTCTTTTCTGAAATGTAAGAGAGAATATCTCTTTGTCCTGTCATGTGCTTGGAGGCACCACTATCAATGATCCAAGTGTCCTCTCGAGGTGTTACTGATCCTGAGAGGGCTGAGATTAAGACATGTTCTTTAATTTGTTCTCTTAACATCTTTGCAGGTGGCTCTTCATCTTCAACTGCATGGGCATGGTTCCTCTTTTGTTTCCTCTTGTATTCTTCTCATCTAGCTGGACAAAATTTCGCAATGTGTCCCATCTTGCCATAATGGTAGCATTGTACATATGAGTAATCTCTTTCCTTTTGTTGTCCTTTCTTCTGAAATCTCCTTGGATGAGATTCTTTATTATTGAATTTGTTTTGGGGTTGAGATTCTTTGTAAGTATCTTTCTGGAAGTAAGACTTCTTTCTTCCTCCTTTAGTATGAGTAGCTAGGGATTGATCTTCATCTCTTTCTAGTAAAGCCTGTCGGTTAGCTACTCTTGTTTCTTCTTGGATACATTCTTCCCATAGACTGTCAAACTTCAGTTTCTCTGTTCTGGCACAAATAGTTTGGATGAATTCATCCCAAGGTCTTGTGAGACCATTTAGGGCCATCATTATAAGTTTGTCTTCATCTATAGTATCTCCAATTGCTTCTAGTTGTTCTTTGAATTGGGATAATCTGGAGAAGTATTCTTGGATTTATTCTCCTTTCTGCATTCTTGTATTCTTGAGCTGAGTTCTAAGATTCATCTTCTGGTTTATGTTCTTTCCTTCATATAGTCTGTTTAGGGCATCAAACATTTCTTTCAGAGTCTTCTTTGATGACACATAGGGAATCAGGTGGTCTTTGATTGAATCTGCAATGATTCTTTTGGCCATGATTATGTCCTTTTGGTGCTTTTCTTTTTCTGCACCATCGGTTGGCTCCAACACTTCTTCTTTGACGAATCTTGCTAGGTCATTCTCTTCAATAATGAGACCAATCCTATACTTCCAAGCACGAAAGTTTTCCATGCCTTATAGCTTGTCAACAAGCTTAACGCTTGCAGACATCTTTTACTTGAAGCTGGGAAAATGTCCAAAAATGAAAATGTTCAAAATCAAATTCTGAACTTACCAGGTGGTGCGCTTTGTTGAGGTGAGTAGCCTGGTGTGCTTGGATTCGAGAAAATCCAACTTTTACCCCTCCAAACTTGATCTGCGGATTTCTGGACTGGTGCTTCTGGTTTTCTAGTACCTCTGGTACTCTGGCACTTCTGGTACTTCTAGTTTTCTGGTACTTCTAGTACTTTGTGAAATTAGGGTTTCTTTTTCCGAGAGATCTAGCCACTGAAAATGTGCACTGAAGGTGCCAAAATGATCCTTGAGGGAGGGCACACTTTTCTAGATGGTTTTAGGGCTGAAATACCTCACCAAAAAAAATCCCTAATTTGCATGCACAACAACAATGATGTTTTTCACTTTTCTCTTGTGAAAGATGCTCTCTTTAGCTTGGATCTGATACCATGTTAATGTTTAAGCCATTATTATAGTTCTTTTCATTTCAATAGATAACAACAACATAAGACAAGATCATTGAGAAATACACAATCACAAGAGATACAACATTTATCCTGGAAAACCCTCAAGGGGAAGAAAACCTAACATAACTTCCTTATTATAGATAGCCAATACAATGCCAAGAGATAACTCAAACAAGTACATAATTTCCTCTCCCAAAGATGCGCCTCTCTCTCTCTCTCTCTCTCTCCTCCAACTGCAGCTCTGAAACTTGTCTCTCAATGAACATGTGAGTGTGTGTCTAAGTGAGGCGCTAGCCTCCTTATTTATACAAGACTGGCACGTGTCGGAGTGTCCTTTCACTGGCAGGGACGACTTCTTCTTCTAGGTGGTTATAACCACCTTTATTATATTCCGATGCCTCTTTCATATATTCTGGGGTCGACTTCTCTTTCTGCCTATTACAATTACATTATGACCAATCCGCAAAAGGGGATTTGTTCCTTTTACAATAGCCGACATGATCAATCCACAATGGGGATTGATTCAATGAATAATATATCAAATAATAGTAAGAATGCACTTTGAAATTACATTATTTCAACACCCCCAAGTGATGTCATCTCTACTATCGAACAAAAGTTTTCACTCATGTCCTTAACCAAAATTTATCTTGTCCTAATTATAGCCCCTCTCATCAATTTTCAAGTTCATTAACTTTACTTTCCTCTATGACTTTTTTAGATTATTCCAATGATAATCCTAAGAACTAGTGTCCCTTGTTAGGTGAACATTCCCTTCATTATCATTGTCTCTTTGCATTGAATCCTTTTTCTCTTGTCTTCAAGTTCATCAACTTTTCTTTCGTTAATGCATTTTCTTGGCTTACTCTAATGATGATCTTGAGAATTATTGTCCCATGTTAGCCAATCAGTCACATGAGGATTGTTTATTCTTTGCATTAGGGTCATTTCCATTAGATTTCATGTTCATAAAATCTACTTCCCACAATAACCTTACTTGACTTACTCCAATGCTTATCTTGAGAACTAGTGTCTTGCGTTAGTAATTCCCTTCGATATCACTTTTTCTTTGCATTGGAGCCTTTTCCATTTCTATGTTCACCAAATTTGTTTCCCCCAATTCCTTTGAACAACTTCAATGACAATCCCAAGAACTTGTATCCCATGTAGGCCATCAATTCTCTTCAAGGTTTAATTTTCTTTGCATTGGATTCCTTTTCATCAATTTCAATGTTTGTCCACTCTACTTTCCTTAATGCCTTTACCCAACTCACTCTAATGATGATCCACTATCTAGCTATTGGTCACCTTTAGGGTTAATCCCTATTTGAGTCCATCATGTTTGGACGAATTTGTGGACATCTAACTCTGAGTGTATCTCTACCTCTCTTTTGGGACTTACACCTAGCTTTACCCAACATATCTAACCCCTATTACATTGGATCACCTAAGCAGTCTTTAGTTGGCTTTAGATGGATAATTTTGTCTTGAATTGACCCCAACAGATTACCATACTTGCACATGTACAAAAAAAACAAAGGAAACTATTGTACCTTGTTTGGCTTAACTCTAACCATTGTCTTAATTCTTATCTCAGTCTTTTCCTCGGATATAGTTCTATCTTGGTCTGATCCTTCAAATCTCTTAGAACTCTTTTTTGGGTCTATATGTCTACTTTATTCTTAAATGCAAGAAATGTTGTCTTGATCCCTTTGTACTTTATATCTCTACGATAATGATTGACTTGTCCATCCTCATTCCATTGTTCTTTGCATGCCCCCCATAACTTGTCATTTAAAAAAAATTATGTCACAACACACAATGAAAGGTTTGTGAGTCCAATCATAATTCCCCCTAAAATGTTGTGCTCTTAGTGTCCAAAATATTGTACATGCTTGTAACCGCTAAGGATGACACATAACACTACTACAAGAATATTCTTAACCAAAGAACAACAATTGTAATGTAGAGTCCAAAATATCCATTGCCCATTCATTACCACATGCATTTTTTTAGTGTGGTATCATAAAATAAATAGTAACGTTAAAATTAGCCATAGTATTAACAAAAACTTACCAATGTCGCACCAACACAAGATTTATAGTGGGAAATCCTAGAATATAGGGGAAACCCACTTTGAAAAGGATCTTCATCACCACAAAAAATATAGAACAGATAAAACATGTGTATCCATTAGAAATCACTTATATAGACATCTCCATCAAATTGACAACTCATTGTCCATCACCCAATCACCTATGATGATTATGATATCCCCAAGAAATTATGTCTATGAGATCTAACACGTGCCCTTAAATACTACTTAAAACCCAACCCTTAGACCACTAAAGTTCAAATAGAAAAAATATCCATAATCCTTAATTCACACCTTAAGACAACAATTTATTGCACTTTTGATTATTGCTCAGTGTTTACAAGCAAAACATAACCAAATTAAATAAATAGGTCATAGTCCCAAGTTCTCACATCTTAGGGACCTAATCCCATATTTGATGGCACTCAATAGGTACAAAGTAATTAAAAAGTAACCAATGTGGTTTTGTGCATCATAAAAGAAATTCCTTATTCATGATTCTCACTTAAAGGACATAGTTATAAATTTGTATAATGGTTTTCCAAAACCATCGAAGAAAAGGAATTTAGGGTTGGAATGGATGGATATATAACTTGAGTGGGTCTAACTGTTAAGAATATGTGTTTTGTCCTTGGAGGTTGCATGTTCAAACTTGGATGGGGTAGCATATGTACATCGTTGTAGACTAAGTATTCAAATTGCTAGACATAGGGGTCCCTTGTCACACAAACAAGAGGGCCTCATACATCAATTTAGTGTTTAGCTAGGCTACAACCTTAAAAATAAATTATTATTATTTTTACAAATTTACACAAAAATGCTAACTATCCAATCTCAATAATTATCAAATCTTGGTAATTGAAATGTGCTAACTTGCAAGAATATAATGATGATCCCTCTAACCTCTAATGAAAATTATATTATGGCAGTTAAAGACCACCGTCAATATACTCATTGTGGAGATATATATTATGACAATCTTCGTGTGACTGCTGTGAATTTTTTTGGATACTAAAATAATAATATATTAAAAATTATATTATGGCATTTAATGACAACCATTGATATTATCATCGCAAAGATATATATTACGACCATATTCTTGTGAGTGTAAAGTAATTGTTTTGAAACTAAAAGAATAAAATATTTTGTATTAAAATATGTGTGTATATGTAAATGTACATATGTTTATTCATGTATATGTAGATGCAAATGTATAAGGTTCTCCTCTATTATTTGTAAGTGAGGAGAGATTGGCGTTATAATGTGACACATTATCTTAGTGGCACGTTGGTCGATATAGATTGGTGCCTAAGTTGTAATAAATCCCATCTTCAACCATTCTCCATGCACAAGAGATGGAGCCCTCCAAGAAGTCAACCTCTGTCATCCTCACAACAATTACTACAAATTAACCTTAGATTACAATCCGATGAAAACTATACATATATACATACACACATACATACACACATACATACACACATACATACATACATACATACATATGTGTGTTTATACACCTATACATATGTGTGTTTATACACCTATACATATGTGTGCATGCTCATATACATACATGCATTTTTTTTTTTCTAAGTAATACCTTGTGCAATCCCCCCTCTTCACCAGAATATCTAGGAGGGTGGCTCAACCGCCATCCACAATAGTAGATTGTAACCCAAGGGGACTTATCCAAGTTCAAACCTCAACATAATGAATTTTTCTTGAAATAGTTCATTCAAATTGATTGAGATAACCCACTTGGATACATATATACATATAGATGTGTGTGTGTGTGTGTGTGTGCGTCATAAGCACCTAGACACATGCACACACACACACACACACACACACATCTCTCTCTCTCTCTAATATATATACATACATAATACACACATACACATATACATAAGCCACAAGGGATAGCTCAATCAATTTTAGTATCTTGTTGTCCTAACACTAACCTGGGTTTGATTCCTCTAATAAGGGTTCATGGGTTCAATAGTAGGAAATGATGGCGGTGAAAGGCCATGGTTGGGTCCCAGAGAGTGAGACATATGCATGCATTTAGATGGGTTTACTATAGATGCCATCCACATAATGTGTGGAAGTGTCCCTAGGTTTCCTTGGGAGATTATTTCCTTGAAAAAATATGTATATAACTATGTAATGTATATAATCATATATAACGCGAATTTCGTTAAATTTGGACTAATAAGTAAGAATCTATACTTAGAAAATATGAATTTCAATTTCGAAAGTGTGAATATCGATGTTTGTAAAGTTCAAAGTTGGATTATGAAAGCGTGAATATTGGTTTTTAGAAGTGTGGATTTTGATTTTGAAAGTGTGATTTTCAAATAATTTTGATTCCAAAAGTGTGTATTTTAAAATATGAAAGTGTCAATTTTGATTTTGAAATTGTGAATTTTGATTCCAAAAGTGTCATTTTCGAATTGCTACAATGTCTATTTAGATTTCAATATTTTGAATTTATTTTCTAATGTGTATATAATACCTAAATCCAAGATTAATGTACAATTGCAAACATTTTATTTTTGTATGTGGATGCATAATATCTCAATGACATACATTGCTAAATATATAAATATTGAAGAGATGCAATAAAATAAAAACAAGTGATAACAATCATTACATTGTAGAGATGTACTTTTTCATATATATTTAAGGGAACATACACTAAGGTTCAATATAAACAAAAAATTGATGACTACGAGTCAATGATTTTTACCCACTTCCTCACCATAATTGCAAACATTATAACTTGTTTATTTTGAAAAGTTTATTGACAAAACCCATGTGCCTAGTCTAGAATAGAAGATGACAATTAACCTTCAAAAGTTATACCTCAAGCAATAAATACTAAGTAAAATCAACTACTAATTTATGAGTTCCTATGTGATACAAGTCATTAAAAAGTGACAAGTATAAAAGTTATTTATTCAAATAAATTCTCATTTATTGACATCATTCTCAGTCTCTTTATTTTGTTCAACATGTTCTCAAATTGCTTCAAAACCCTTCTCATTTAAAAAAAATTGTCTCTCCCTCCCATCCTACCTTTAGTGTCCATGTGCATATGATGCTATCACATCGATGTACCTCATTCTTTATGTTCCAATAACCCACTATTGAGTTCTTCCTAAACAATTTTTGTACAAAACTCCATTTTCTCTGAATGTTCTTGTGTGCTTCCACCAATGAATCACTATCTTGTATTTCTTAGTAGTAGAGAATAAATATATGTAGACATTTCCCATAGCCCTATCTAACCATATTGCACAATGTGACTTTGATGATTATATTATGAACATTTGTCGCTCAACAACATCTTCTTTTAGAGAGAATTCATCTTTGAGCTTGTTACATAGAGGTAAAATGTATCAATCCTTAATAATATAGTGGGCATTATCCTTCAATTAGGATTCCACGACTTCATGTGTGGGTTGCATATGAACATTGTTTCTTATTTCTTGCACCATGGATTGGCATAAATGATTTATTGAGTTCTCATTGTTCACAAATGGCATGCCCAAATCTCTTAAGATATTCTCCCAATAAGTTATCTTGGGATGCCAATAGTGTCCCCTTCCCTTGTCAATCCATTTCTTCCAAAATGACATATATGTTTCTAATCCATCCTTTATTTATTCTATATCACAAGGTCTCTTTAATTATATATTTGACACTTGAGGTTTCCTTATAGGTAAATCTAGACAACCATGAGGCAATGAACACCATGGATTAATAAAAGTTGACCACTTTTCATCCTGAATCAAGGCTTTTCATGCCATCAATGAGCTGGAATTTGAAATATTGACATTCTTTGGTATTGATTATCTTTTAGTTACCGTCCAATATGTGTGGATACATAGAGCTCTTGAAGTCAAAGAATTCATTGATTATATATGGGGTGAAGGAATTGTGGCCCATACATGTCCTATCCATCATATATAACAGTTAAAATATGTTTTTCACTTTATTTGAGCTAATTATCTTCCATTAGTTCTATCTATGTCCTCATATGTGTATCTCACTGGGAGGAAACTAAATTTAGAAATGTCAAACACCCTCCTTGCTATCAAAAGGGATGCAAATGCAAACACAAATTTTTTTGTTATCTCCTACATAATTATCCATTTGCAACAATAATACTGGTGGCAATTTTCTATTTGACTTGCAACAATTTGTATTACCAACATTTTTTTCTAGGTACATATCCCAAGGGAAACCCTAAGAACTTCCCTCGTTTTGAGAATGGTACCTAGGGAAAACCATATATTCTTCAGGGCACAAGGATAGATCAACAACATGGAGAAAATCCATTACAACAATATACTCTTTAAGAAATCAACATGTCACTTGAGGGAATTGAACCTAGGTGGGGAGGATACCACTCCCTATCAACCACCTAGGCTAGACCCAATCAACATTGTATTATCAACACTTACTTTAGGAGTTTGCATATCATCTTGCTTATAAACCAATTTTTTTTCACAAGATTCAACTTGTAACAGAGAATCATGTAATGGGTGGCTTGTTATGAATCTTCTCTAGCACAAAAAATGCCCATATCAATCCACCATTTTTTCTTCAATAGCCTTGAGAAAATTATTTAATGAAGTCATAATGATGTTTGAACCCATGTTTAGAAAGGAAAGACTAAAGTGGTTGAGTGCTGTGGTTTTAATGCAAGAGGTCACGGGTCAAGTCCCTGGGCATATATATTATAGAGATTGTTCGACTTCACTGGATGTCCCCACCATGTTAGGTTGCCAAAAATGCAACTAGCCGGTTTACGTCCCGTACGATCCTCGAAATGAGGGGAATTGCCTGGAGGGTTTCCTAGGATGTGTATTCCATTGAAAAAAAACAAATATAGATAACATCCCACTTAAAGATCAATTTGTCATTCTAAATAGTATATAAAATTTAGATTTACATTGTATATACGACAAAACATTGTGACTATATTGGGTTGTCATTTGCTAGTCACTCATTCTTATCCTTTTTGGTAGTGAAGCTACATCATTGTAATTATATGAATTTTAATATAAGACAATTGGTTATCATCAATATCACTACTTGTTATTGTGTTATCAATAGTCTTATATCTTTAAAAAATGAGTGAGCAATATGCATGGTTTTCTTTAATTTCATGTTATTTTAGCTCATTTCCCTTGATACACGCCCTCATGCATGCATGTGATATCATTAATATATTGATGATAGAAAGGATTGTTTTCTTTGTAACAAAGTAGGACAAAACGACCTTGATCAGAATTGCTTGATTTCATGTTTCATGTAATTATGAAGTGTATGCAAAGACATGAACTAGTGTGTTAAATTGGATATTTTTTCTTTAAAGAGAACATTTCTATTGTTTTTTTTTTTTTGACAGTAACGAGTAGAGGATTTATATTGGAGGTGGAAAAGCCACATATCAGTTACAAAGGGCAGGGCTGCTCAGAGCTTCTGCCTGCAAAAACTGGATTACAAAACTGAATTTCTAGATTGCCATGACTTCCCAAATTCAAACAGAAACCTGGACTGAACTTATTTAGAGCCCTAGCTTCTATACAAAATGCTAGGATGTTGAGGACCATTGCAGACTTGTGCATCTCAACACTGAAGATAAGCTACTTCTCAGAATTTTCTCCCCATTCTAGGTTCAGCTTGGACAACTTGTCCTCCAGATCCCCAATTCTGTCTTCGAATCTCTCTTGGGGAATTTTCAGTTCTTGATGGAGTTTATCTAACTCCTCTGTGAAGCCGATTTTGACAAAGGAGAGGTCTTGCTCCAGCTGTTCCATTCGTCTCCCAGCTTCTGAGTCGAGATTCTCAAGAAAGTCGAGCTGGAACTGAAGCATGTTCTTCAGCTTCTCCAGCTTGTCATCCAATTGCTTGAGGCGTTCCTCTACTGTGAGGGGTCGACTGGTGCTCTCTGCCATTTCCTCTTCTTCTGAAACACTCCTTCTGCTCTTGGCGTGCGTAAACTTGAACTGCTCATGAGCTGGGGGCGAGGCCGGATTTATGCGTGAGCGTCCTCCTGTAATCATACTTCCTACGGTGCAGGCCCCGAGGGGTATGGGCCCAGGGTCGCACTCATCCCTTGGAAGATGAGTGAGTCGCTTGGACGCCTACTGAAGGATTCCCTTAATCTTGCGTATCTTCATGAGTCCTGGCGCAGTCACTTCGTGTCCTGTCCGTGCTCCCAAATTTAAATAATTGCTGGGCATGGAGTTGATTCACGGGAGGTTCACCGTGGACTGGAGTTCATTGACCAGAGTATTTCCTAAAGCCAGATTGACTCCTCTGTTGGCTTCTATATCTGCATTTTGGTTTAGCGCCCGGAGGACGTGAAAAATTTGAAACGAATCCAAGCCCCGTAACAACAGGCGAATTCTGGCTAAGAGGTTGTTGAGCTTTGCGTTTTTGTTTCTTTTGAGAGCACGATGGCTTGGATCAGCAATCGAGAGTCCCCAATGATTACTAAGTACCAGATGCCATTGGTTTGAGCATGGCACAGCCCTTGCCAGAGTGCCATTGCCTCTGCGTGATTATTGGAGGCGATGCCCAGGCCAATCACATACCTCAGCAAAGTTTCTGCATTTGGCTTTTCGATTATACCCCCTCCACCTGCTTGGCCTGGGTTGCCTTTTGAGGCCCCATCAAAGGAGAGAATATAGCCATTTATTTCTCGTTTCCAATTGGCAAAGTCGACTGTTCCTTTCCTAAGTTTCTAGTGTGCTTGGATAGTGAGGGGGGATTTGTCCCCAATTGCTTTCTGGAGCTGGAATTGAGCACACCAGCGCTCTTCTTTCTCGTTCATCTTCCTACTCTGTGTTGGGGGAGTTTGGGTATTAGCCCAATCACTGAAGAGAGCTCTAATCCTGGCGATCACTTGGGGGGATTTCCTTTCTTTTTCTCGGAAAATTCTGCTATTTCTCTCCAGCCAAAGTCCCCAAAGGATGAATCTGGGGAGAGCTTGCCAGAGTCTAGAGGCCTCACTTTGCTTTGATTKATAGAACGRKGAGAGGGTAGGCCAATCAAGGAGAAGGGARGGGATGTMTTGGGGAAGGGGGAGTGYGAAATGCAAGCCTACTGTCATTGTCCAAACTTCTTTTGAGAAGGCACATAAAAGGAGAAGGTGATTAGAAGTTTCTTCAGCTTGATGGCAAAGGGGGCATCTAAAAGGACCAGCCCAGCCTTTCTTTTGAAGGTTTTCTCCGGTCTGGATACTGTTGTGACCAAGGGTCCAAAGGAACAAGTCAACCTTGGGGATGGTTTTAGTATTCCAGATAGATTTCCAAATTGCCGGGTTGGGGGGGACGTGGGGGAGATTTAGGAAGGTAGAATACCCCAACGAAGTGGAATAAGACTTTGCCTCTTTTCCCCAACCTCTCTTGTCTCTCGCTCCTTTCTTTAAAGGGGCTTTCCCCTGTAGTGTTAATTTAAAATAGCCCCAATCGGACTCTAAATCCAAAGGCAGGTTGCTCACTGTCCAGCCTTGCCATTGTTTGTGCCTTCCTGCCCCCCAAGCAGAAATGTCGAAAAGTG
>JZKD02S2195700.1:36773-50029 GCA_000966675.3 Picea glauca
ATAAAGAGACTGAAGATGTATATTATATAAGATGTGCTGCGCCTAAGCGAAAGAACATTTAAAAATTACAAAATTGGACTTAGAGCTGGTTGAGTCCTATGCTGTTGTTTTATCATAAAAAAAACTATGTAACTCATATAATCTACTGATTTTCTTACTATAAACTTTTACATATTGGTTGAACAAAAATATATATCGGACATGATTCATTGTTGGGAATTTCAAAATTTTCCTCAGATTGGGCTCATCATCCTCGATCTCCATTAGAACATGTTCTTGATTTCCTTGAATTTCTTCCAGGTTTGCTACCTGTATTTTGAAAGTAACTGATTGATTGAACCCGAGTTTGACTGCAATAGCAATATTAGGCCTCTAAACTGATGGCTTCCTTGTTCCAAAACATCCACCCACTATGAAAGAATCCTCACTACTTGCTCCAGATCACTGTGGCATTGTCTTTCTTGCGCTTTCTCTTGTTCTAGCATCTCGATTTTATGAAGCAGAGACACATTTATTTGTTCCTAGTTGGCTACTGTTCTAGACAACTGAGTGAAATTTAACCTGCTGCCTTCCTCCATGTCTTCATGCTTGCACAAAATGCGTTTAATATCGCTCCATGAAGGGTCCATGTCATTTAGGAGGCTCCCAGGAGGGGAGAAAAAAGGCTAGTTGCATTTGAACTAGAAATTAGTCTTGAACCACCTGTGCTTGTATAAAAATCCTTTCTTACAATGTTCGAATCCCAAGTTTTTCGAGCCATAGTCAAAGTTTTTATGCCCAATATGAATTCTACATGGTTCTGTACTATGATAGGTTGAGAAGCCCAAATATATACCAAAAATGTCACCACAAGGAGCAGTGAAAAGATTTCGAGACTATGGATTGTGGCTCTTTCCGCCAAGAATTTGATCAGGTATCAAGCAAGGTAGAGAATTGGTACAATTTGAAAAGGGAAAAAAGGGTGGAAGCTCGAGGGTCCAGAGTCCTTTTGAAATTCTAGAGATACTAGAGTGGAATGGAAAAACCAAGGGGTTTGAAAGCCATTCATGTTATAGTCCAAAAATGCCTTACCTATGCATACAAGACACTGGCCTTTCCACTTACATAATTTGCAAAATACTGTTGAGGTTGCTTCTTAAAAAACTATTTTTTGGAAAGTGTACGTGCCTTGTTGAAATAATATCCCACGTACACATGTGTGCTACATACTATTTAGCCTGCATACATACGCAATCTGCATACCATTAGCACACATTTACCTCCAAAAATTGCAAGGAATTCGATGGAGTTTATGGGCTATCGAGGGTTTCCTAACCATTTTACCCCTTGTAGCCCATCCCCAAACCGAATAATCGTATTTTTCTCATATAAAAAGAGGTCTTGGGGTGTCATTTGACAAGAAAAGTAAGAGAATAAGAAAACTCTGCCAAAATCCCTTCCCCTTCTTAACCCAAGTTTTGCATCCTATTATGAGTTTTGGCCTCAACATTCCCCTCCAACCCTTTTCTCCTTATACAACCCTTTCTCCTTCCTTAAGTGATAAGTTGGTTGTGAGAAGCTAGCATGGGATTGATGCACTTGAAGCCACGATAGAGGAGCTCAGACCTGCTTCATGGAACGATTGCTGACAAAGGTTGTAATCATTTTTGTCTTGAAACTTAATAAAATAGTTCATCGTTGTCCCAAAATCTTATATTCGTATGCTTTTATGGATGTATGCATTTATGTCTATATCTGAACATTGAAAGTGATAAGTAGAGATTGTATGTATTGTAGCATTGTTTTCCTAATATTTTGCAGGTTAGCTTTGGGAGGAGACCCACAATCTAGGAAGCTGCAAAGGTGAAAGAGGTCTACACCGGCCGTAAGTACCAAAGGTGCACCCATTGATATTTTTTCCTCTCTCTTGTCATTCAATTTAGAGAACAATCTTTTAAGGGAAGTCAACGCTCTTCTTGTACCTAGACCTAGTATAGGAAGATTTCCCATAGCAATTCAAGAACCCAAACAACAGGACGAATTTCATAATGGAAGTTCACAAAGGCATTATTAAACCCCAGAGGTAGACATATGCTCATAGAGCGACTGTAACATGGAGATAGGGTGGTACTGTGATTCAAAGAGGAAGACTGTTTCCAATTAAAGGAGTATGCTACAATCTGACGAATGTTAATGGTGGTTGAGAGGATTGTCACACTACAAGATGCACCCGATCCCCCACCAAAATACTGGTGATGAGGTCTAGGCCCAAACCGAATGAACCCAGAGTTGATTCTAAATTCAAAACGAATGGAAAAAAACAAATTCAAGAGATAACTATAGGAATAGTTTAGGACATCAATGTAAAGAAAACATAACCTTGAATAGCTCGATTATAGAAGGAGGTGGATTTGGACTTGAATCCGAGCAGAGAAATGAACCTCCCACAGTTTCTTTGGTTGTGTATCCATCACATTAAGTTCTAGATGAATGCTTCTACACGTACCAGAGTGAACAAAATGCATGCGATGGTGTCCTCAAAGTTGGGTATAGCATGGAGCATTTAATTCCCAGAGCCGTCGTTCATCACTCCTTGATGGAGCTCGCTTCATAGGATTCATGGGATGTGGTGGAGCATTTTGCTCCCATTTACCTTTATTACACCTTGACTAAGAAGAGATCCTTCTTTGGACTCATGGTCAACATCGAAGTTGATCTCCCTTTTTATATGCTAAAAGGAAAAATCTCAAATTTCTTGAGACGAGCTTTTATTTTTGCTACAGTACCAATGAAGAATTTGCCTCCCGCAATATTTTGAGTGAAAACTGATCGAATAACTAGCATGCAATTCCCACAAATGAAAATATTCCTTACGATGGATGAGAGGGCCAAGCTGATGCCTTTAAGGAGGGCGTAAAATTCATCCTCATTATTTGTCATAGTGCATAGATACCAAGCGAAACTTATTTCTACCCTCTGTGATTGATGATATTCCCCCCTGCGCCTACCGCCCCTGTAAATAATTTATTATTATTATTAATAAAAAAATAAAATGAAATGCATAGCGGGGGGTAATTTCAGGACATACCCCCAATCACCATCCCCTTTTACACACCCACAAGCGTATCCCTTCCCTCCTCCCTCCCGCCTTGTTGGTCGCTGTTTGGTCGAGCATCGAGCTGCCCACTGGCCAATGCAGTGAGAAACCCAATGCTTGACCAAACAAGGTGGGAGGTAGGTGGGGGGGGGGTGTGTATGCCACACACGCACTACCACAACCTAGATTTTTCATCTTTTTCTTCGAGGGACAGAATCCCCAAATTTCTATGGGGCCTAACACAGACCATCCCTTCTCTTATCCTCCTCCAAGCGACCACAACCTGGCCTTAGTGCAAGTGCCTTTCGCAACTCGCGAGTTGGAGAGTCCAGGCTCTCGACTCCTCCTTCTCCAAACACCGATACCTGAGATGCGATACGGGTATGACTCCCTCCTCACTAGCTCCTGCTACATATAACTGTAGGCTAGGCTAAACATTAGCACTACTCGCAACTCGCGACTTCGCTAGTTGGAGTGTTGAGCCCTCATGCTCCTCCTTTGTGAATCCCTGAGACACGAGAGGTCAACGTTACATGGAATCTGCCAAGTGACGCATACACACCACTTGCCTCCTCCACTGTACTCTGCTTATGAGGTGCAAATTCTTCATCCTGCGAAACCCTGAACCACGATAAGTCAACAATGGGTTGACTCTTTCCCAGACGACATGTGTCCACCACCTGTCACTTGCTCCCACCTTTCTCTGGGCACTTGTTGTTACACCACCTATCAACCATGCGGTCCCCACCTAATGGATGTGCCACATGTTCGTACGATCCCTCGATGCTCGACACTTCACGACTTCTACAGTTGAAAGGAAGTTCTTTCAACCTTTGAACCCCCGATACACGATACCATGTGGAGGTTCTGATCCAACGGTTCTCCCATGTCTTGGATCCAATGACCACGATCACATCACGATTTTTTGAATCGTGAGTTCATGCAGTCCTACCATTGACCACTCCAAGTCGCGAGTCAGTGAAATGCTACTCGACTGCCACATGTCTTGTGCTGATGGACGGTTCTGAATACTTCGGGACTTTCAGGACGTTGTCGAGTCCACTCTCCTGCCTATGCAAAGGTTAAGATCGACGGTCAATAGAGCTCCGTCAGATCCTTGGATCTACGGTCCTGGATCCCATCGCTACTTGCGAAGGCTGAAAGGGTCGAGGTGTTAACGCCTGCGCTCCTCCTCTAGATCCATCGATCTTGACAGATCTGGGGTATTTCCGAAAGGATTTCGACCGTTTGTCTACAAAACGATGGGGTATTCTCTTTCGATAAACCGACTCGCTATCCTTTCTAAGCTTGAATCACGAAATTCAACCTCTCGGAGCTTCAAACTCCCATGACTCCGAGACCTTAGAGAGCTACTCTTTCTTGCATAAGGTTTCCAGACCCGGATCGCATGAACCTTCAGACGGTTCTTGGGCAATTTTCCATGGTCTTAGTCAAGTCTCTGGGTAAAGGTTTGGTACGGTTCCAAGGTTTATGGGGTAATTCCCGGGGAAGAGTACTCTTGAGGAGCCTTCCCAGAGTATTATGAGGTTCAAGCAAACAAGACAATTTTCGGTGGAGCGAGCTCATGCCCCAGACTTAATCATTTGTATAGAAACCAACTATGGCATGTAAAACCAACTATGGCATGTAAGTATACACATGCATCCATTATTTCCAGTCTAAAACACCAGGCAATCATTCCACACATAAATCATTATGAGCATATAAACATGAGCATGTATTCATGATATTCAATTTCAAAATACAAGGCATAAAACACTTATCAGATCCACCAAGCATGATGCAAATGCTGAGAGGGGTGCTCGTTTCCACCCAACCATAGGCTCAGTGATTCCGAACGGATTTACCACTAGCCACCCCCGAGCTAGACCACGATGCTTTGAGATTCAGTCTCCTACTTCCAGCTTAATGGAAGTCAAGGACAAAGGTTACTCTCCTTCTCCTGATACCGAAAAATAATCTAGGACAAAGATTACTCTCCTTCTCCTATGTTCATAATTCCCTGTGTTTCTAGAGTTTCTCCAGTTCTCTTTCGCGATCCTTGTCGCGCGCGCTCTCCCTCTACCCTTACCACACTTCCTCTCTTGCCTTTTTCTCTACAAGATTGCGTGTGGTGCGAATTTCCCTATCCGTGGTCAGGTCTGAGAGCTTTTACGGATGGGCGGTTCACCCCCATCCCCTCATTAACTCTTGAGGAGCCTCCCCACCTACCAATCTGACGAGAAATCCATTCTAGGGTCAGAGAGTTGCTTTGGTCTTTGAGCAAGTAAAAAACCAGTATAGTACTGGCTCGGTGGAAGTTAACGCAACCATTCCAGATCCCTTCCACCACCTCTCATTAGCCATCATGGTCTCTTTTATCACATTCCCCTCCCAACAGTCATGCAACACATATTCATAACATAATTTACATTCATCAACCTTTTATACAAAGGTTCGTCAAATCAAACATTCACATCTTTGAGTTTGCCATAGTTCTTGGCCACTATAATTATTTTTACAGACTGGGGGAAACAAGCTGTTACAATTCCCTCCCCCCTAAAGGAACATCGTCCTCGATGTTCTATCTATCAATATGACGTGTATGTACAGAAGTAAACAAAATCAGATATGCCTGTTTCATGGCATCTTCCATTTCCCACGTAGCCTCATCTGGGCCAAAATGTTTCCACTGCACCTTGACCTGTGCAATGGTTCGGTTCCTGAGTGGGGTTTCCTTTCTGTCCAGTATGCATTGAGGTTCTGGCAGGTATTCTCCCTCTGGTTCCACCTGGATCACAGACCAGTCAATTATATGATTAGAATCATGTAGATATTTCTTCAATAATGAAACATGGAAAACATTATGTGCTTTTACTGTGGGAGGAAGTGATAGCCTATAGGCTACAAGTCCCACTCTATCTAGAACTTCAAAGGGTACAGAATACCGAGGTGCCAACTTGGCACAAGCTCCCATCCTTAGGGAACTCTTCCTGGGCCTAACTCTGAGATATACATGGTCTCTCATCTTGAATTATCTTGGAGTTCTCTTTCGGTCGGCGTAACTTTTCTGTCTGTTCTGAGCGACCTTTAGATTTTGTTTTATCTGAGTCACTTGTTGTTCCATTGCTTTCAAGATGTTGGGTCCAATAGTAATTTTTTTCATGGGATTACTCCAACTGACTGGAGTGTTGCATGGTCTACCATAGAGGACTTCGAAGGGCCTCATCTTCAGGGATTCTTGGTAGCCATTGTTGTAGGCGAATTCCACCAGTGGTAGGTAATCTTCCCACTTTTTGGGTTGATGCATTACATGCATCCTTAGCATGTCTTCTAATATTTTGTTCACTCTTTCCGTCTGTCCATCGGTTTGAGGATGATAGGCTGTGCTAAACAGTAATTTGGTCTCCAGACCAACCATCAAGGATTTCCAAAAGTTGGAAGTAAATTTCGTGTCTCTGTCAGACATGATCTCTTTAGGCATACCATGTAGTCTGAATATCTCCTTCATGAATATGTTGGCAATGTCTATTTCCTTGCAAGTCGACTTGACGGGGATAAAATGAGTGGACTTTCTAAATTTATCCACCACTACCATGATGGCGTCATTCTGTTTGGTCGATGTTGGTAATTCGGTGATGAAATCCATGGAAATAGTTTCCCATTTCCATTCCGGGATTGGTAGAGGTTGTAATAATCCTGCTGGGTGTTGGTGTTCTGCTTTAACATGTTGGCATTCTATGCATTTGGCTAAGTACTCAGCTATGTCTTTCTTCAATCCAGGCCAATAGAATTTTTTCCTAGTGGCCGTGATCATCTTCTGTTATCCTGGATGACCAGTATATGGTCTTTTATGTAGTTCATCCATTATGACCCTCTTCAAGTCGTCACAATCTGGAATATACAATTTGTTTCTGTAAGTTAGCAAGCCTCCATCTATCATCTGGTAGCCTTCATACTTTATCCCCGTGGGTTCTTTCTCTAGGTACGAGGTCACAGTCTGGAAGAATGTGTCTGTTTCTTGTGCATTCTTAACTCTTTCCCTGACGTTGGTCTCGCAGGTGCTCACCACTGCCAGATGAATTCTTTTCATACTTCTGATAAGGGCATCAACCACCTTGTTTTCCTTTCCCTTGATATGTTTGATTTCGAAATCAAACTCACTAAGAAGGGCCATCCACCTAGCTTGTCTAGCATTGAGTTTTGGTTGGTCAAATAGATGTCGCAATCCACAGTGGTCTGTCATGAGTATGAATTTCCTTCCCAGGAGGTAATGCCTCCACATTTTCAAGGCATGCACTATGGCGTCCAGTTCTAGATCATGGGTCACATAGTTGGCTTCGTGCTCATTCAATTTTCGGGATTCATAGCAGATTACACTTCCTCCTTGCATAAGGACTCCTCCGAGCCCTTCCTTGCAGGCATCTGTGCACACGAGGAAGTCAACTTCAAGATCAACGATCTTCAACACGAGTGCATGAGTTAGTAGATGTTTTAGGGATTGAAATCTGTCTT
Source organism: Picea glauca (assembly GCA_000966675.3). Taxonomy (NCBI): domain Eukaryota; kingdom Viridiplantae; phylum Streptophyta; class Pinopsida; order Pinales; family Pinaceae; genus Picea; species Picea glauca. The sequence goes on from JZKD02S2195700.1 coordinate 44,365, forward strand.
CACATTCTTGTGTCCACGTGAATTTATCTCCCTTCTTCTGGAGGGCAGTGATTGGACAACCAATTTTGGAGAATCCTTTTATAAATATCCTATAGTATCCTGCTAAGCCCATAAAGGATCTGATATTTGAAATGTCCTTTGGGGTAGGCCATTCCATGATAGACCTGATCTTGTCAGGGTCAACTACTACTCCTTCTTCAGATATGATATGGCCCAAGTAATGTATTTGCTTCTGGAAAAAGTCGCACTTGCTAAATTTGGCATAGAGATGATGTTCTCTTAGCACTTGAAGTACAAGTCTAAGATGTTCCTCATGTTCCTCTCTATTCTTGGAGTAAATTAATATATCGTCAATAAAAACCAATACAAATTTGTCTAGGAATTTGTTGAGCACATTGTTCATCAAGCACATAAAAGTGGCAGGGGCATTGGTTAATCCAAATGGTACTACCACAAACTCATAGTGACCATATCTCGTCCCGAAGGCAGTTTTTTGGATGTCTTCACCCTTGATTCGGACTTGATGGTATCCAGATCTCAATTCAATCTTTGAGAATATGGAAGCACCTCCCAGGTGATCGAACAAGTGATTGATCCTAGGTAAGGGGTACTTGTTCTTTATGGTTACCTTATTGAGTTGTCTATAATCTGTGCACAGTCGGAGGGTACCATCTTTCTTCTTTACAAATAGAACTGGTGCTCCCCATGGGGAACGCTGGGCCGGATATTGCCTTTGTCCATCATTTCTTTTAGTTGTAATTTAAGCTCAACTAGCTCGGGTGTGCTCATCCTATAGGGTGTCCTAGACACTGGCACCTCTCCTGGTGCAAGTTCTATCGAGAAGTCAATGTCCCTTCTTAGAGGTAGACCCAATACCTCTTCTGGAAATACATCTCTATATTCTCTTAGTGTGGGGTGGTCTTCAAGGCTTGGTTTGCCATCTTCAACTGTTTCCAACACCTATATCACATATAGTGGACATCCCTTTCTGCAATACTTTCTCATTTGAAGGGCTGATATTCGTCTCAACGAGACAGGTTTTTGGATCCCTCGAAGGGTTATCCTTCTTCCTTCTTCACCTACACATTCTAAGGTTTTATGGTAATAGTCCAGTCTAGCTTTATATGTGGCCAACTAGTCCATACCAATCAACAGGTCATATGATCCTAGGGGTAGTATGTTAAGGGTTGCTTGGGTGGGGAATTCACCCATAGTGAATTGGCAAGCTGGTATGACCTTCACTACCTTTCTTTTGGTGCCAGTGGCTAACTGTACCAACCATGGCTTGGCGTGTTTATGTGGCTATAATTTACACTTATCAACAATCTTAGGAGCTATATAACTCAAATTTGAACCAGGGTCAATTAGAATAGACACTAGATGGTTGGTGATCATACCTTCCATCTCCACCACTGAAGCTTGGTGGTCAGCTTGTTTATTATCCACGACTGCATAAATGTGCGGCATACTCTTGGCCCGGTGGTAGCTTCTTGAACGTTGTAAATTCTCCGACTGTTCTGTTACCGGTGTGGGAAGTCCCTCAGTAGATGTTCTTCTCCACAACCCCAACATTTCAAGGGTTCTCTCTTTGGGTTATCAATATTTCCTGGGGTAGATCCAAAAGGTCTATTTCTGCTCTGGGAGGGGAAATTTTGCTGGTGTACACTTCGGGTTGGGAAGCTCATCCTTGAGTCCTTTTTATAGTTTTTAAATCTTGGGGATTTAAACCCCTTTTTCTGGAATCCCGAACTATTCTTCTGCTTCCAGCCTTCGCGAGGTTATGTCCAATGCCCAAGCTGTTCATAACAATATCTTTCCTTTCAGACAGTGTCTTCTAGGGTCTTTGGCTCATCAAACTCAATCCTGTTTTGATAGTCCTTAGGTAGTCCACTGATGAATCGTTGCACCTTTGCCTTTTCTGCTTTTATATAGGGTATGTACCTCAACAAATCGAGGAATCGGCTGACATATTCCTCTATGATGAGTTGCCCCAACTTGAGTTCATAGAATTCTTTAGTCTTTTCATTGAAATACTTTTCCGACAGATACTTCTTTTTGAAGTATTTCTCAAAATGTTCCCAAGATAGGTCCTCTTTGTGAATCCCTTTTACATTCTTAAGGTATTCCCACCAAATGGAAGCCTTTCCATTCAAGTTGAAAGTGGATACTCAGGCCTTTAAGTTTTCTGAGAAGTCATGGGCTCTGAAATACTTCTTTAGTCCAAGCAGCCATGCCTCCGCTTCCTCCCCCTTCTTTATTTCACCGTCGAAAGAGGGTGGTCTGGCCTTCTTGAATTCTTTGAGATTATGACTTTTGGAATGCTTTCGCTTCTTCCATTTTCTTCGGGAATAAGAACTAGTTCTTCTACTAGAAGATTCCTCCGAATCGCCAGTTTCCTTTCCAGAGGAATCGTCAGACGCTTGTCCCTTATCTCTGGGGTGGACCTTTCTCGAGGTTCTCTTCCCAGTGTGGCCACTTAAAAGACCACGTTTCTGTATCTCAGGTGGACTTTGACTTTTCTTTGTCTGTCGTCGGTCCGCGTGACTGGTGTCAGGACCATGCTGCAATTGTCTTTGTATGTCGGATAAACTCTGCAGCAAGACTGCATTAATTTCTGTTTGCTTCTCTTGCTCTTTCATCAACCTCTTGTTGTCGACCTTGCAACTCTGTAGTTCGACCATGAGGCTCCTCACAGTCTCAACTAGATCTGGAGGGGTCTCTACCGCTCTTCTTTTGTCAGACTCTTCGTCTCTATTGTGGGAGCCATCCCCCACTTCATGGTGCGTCACCATTCTATGCGTCTGCAGTTTCCCACGATTGATCGTCCGCTTGTGTGCAGGAAAAACACTTGTTGTTAGTCAATATTTATATTCATTCATAACCAACACATAATTCATATTTTTTCAAATGTATACACACAATAGAAATTTTCATTCTTAACTTTGAATTTTGATAAAGGGGGTTAAAATAGAGGGTTAATCCTTTTAAGAGTACTTCAAATGGAGTTTCTACACAACTCGTTCATGATCCCAAGCAGGCCAAGTGTTGTAACCATGATCTGATACCAATTTGTCACACACCCACTACGACAACCTAGATTTTTCGTCTTTTTCTTCGAGGGACAGAATCCCTGAATTTCTATGGGGCCGAGCATAGACCATCCCTTCTCTTATCCTCCTCCAAGAGACCATAACCTGGCCTTAGCGCAAGTGCCTTTCGCAACTCGTGAGTTAGAGATTCAAGGCTCTCGACTCCTCTTTCTCCAAACGCCGATACCCGAGATGTGATATAGGTATGGCTCCCTCCTCACTAGCGCCTGCTACATATAACTGTAGGCTAGGCTAAACACTAACACTACTCGCAACTTGCGACTTTGCTAGTTGGAGTGTCGAGCCCTCGTGCTGCTCCTTTGCAAATCCCTGAGACGCGAGAGGTCAACGTTACATGGACTCTACCAAGCGACGCATACACACCACTTGCCTCCTCCACTGTACTCTTCTTACGAGTTGTGTCACTGTCGCTCGTCACACGAGACCTCGGCTCTTGGTGTTTTGCGACCTTAGCGATCAAGGTGCAACTTTTTCATCCTGCGAAACCCCGAACCATGATAAGTCAACAATGGGTTGACTCTTTCCCAGGCGACATGTGTCCACCACCTGTCACCCACTCCCACCTTTCTCTAGGCACTTGTTGTTAAACCACCTGTCAACCACGTGGTACCCACCTAACGGATGTGCCACATGTTCGCATGAGCCCTCGATGCTCGACACTTCGCGACTTCTGTAGTCGAAAGGGAGTTCTTTCAACCTTTGAACCCCTAATACGCGATACCACACGGAGGTTCTGATCCAACGGTTCTCCCATGGCTTGGATCCAACGACCATGATCATGTCATGATTTCGCGAATCATGAGTTCATGCAGTCCTACCCTTGACCACTCCAAGTTGCGAGTCAGCAAAATGCTACCCGACTGCCACGCGTCCTATGCCGATGGACGGTTCCGAATACTTTGGGACTTTCAGGATGTTGTCGAGTCCATTCTCTTGCTTATGCAAAGGTTAAGATCGACAATCAATAGAGCTCTGTCAGATCCTTGGATCTACGGTCCTAGATCCCATCGCTACTTGCGAAGACTGAAAGAATCGAGGTGTTAACGATTGCGCTCCTCCTTTAGATCCATCGGTCTTGATAGATCTGGGGTATTTCCAAAAGGATTCCGACTATTCGTCTACAAAACAATGGGGTATTCTCTTTCGATAATTGGACTCACTATCCTTTCTGAGCTTGAATCACGAAATTCAACCTCTCGGAGCTTCAAACTCCCACGACTCCGAGACCTTAGAGAGTTACTCTTTCTTGCATAAGGTTTCCAGACCCGGATCACATGAACCTTCAGACGGTTCTTGGGCAATTGTCCCTGGTCTTAGTCGAGTCTTTGGGTAAAGGTTCGGTACGGTTCCAAGGTTTATGGGGTAATTCCCGGGGAAGAGTGCTCTTGAGGAGCCTTCCCAGAGTATTACGAGGATCAAGCAAACAAGATGATTCTCGATGGAGTGAGCTCATGCCCCAGACTTAATCATTTGTGCAGAAACCAACTATGGCATGTAATTATACACATGCATCCATTATTTCCAGTCTAAAACACCAGGCAATCATTCCACACAGAAATCATTATGGGCATATAAACATGAGCATGTATTCATGATATTCAATTTCAAAATACAAGGCATAAAACACTTATCAGATCCAACATGCATGATGCAACTGCTGAGAGGGGTTCTTGTTTCCACCCAACTATAGGCTCAGTGACTTCGAAAGGATTTACCACTAGCCACCCCCGAGCTAGACCACGATGCTTTGAGATTCAGTCTCCTACTTCCAGCTCAATGGAAGTCAAGGACGAAGGTTACTCTCCTTCTCCTGATATAGAAAAATAATCCAGGATGAAGGTTACTCTCCTTCTCCTATGTTTAGAATTCCCCGTGTTTCCAGAGTTTCTCCAGTTCTCTTCCGCGATCCCTATCGCGCACGCTCTCCCTCTACCCTTACCACACTTCCTCTCTTGCCTTTTTCTCTGCAAGATTGCATGTGGCGCAAATTTCCTCGTCCGTGGTCAGGTCTGAGAGATTTTACGGATGGACGATTCATCCCCATCCCCTCATTAACTCTTGAGGAGCCTCCCCACCTACCAATCTGACGGGAAATCCATTCTAGGGTTAGAGAGTTGCTTTGGTCTTTGAGCAAGTAAAAAACCAGTACGATACTGGCTCGGTAGAAGTTAACGCAACCATTGCAGGTCCCTTCCACCACCTCTCATTAGCCATCGTGGTCTCTTTTAGCACATTCCCCTCCTATTAGTCATGCAACAAATGTTCATAACATAATTTACATTCATCGACCTTTTATACAAAGCTCCGTCAAATCAAACATTCACATATTCGAGTTTGCCATAGTTCTTGGCCACTATAGTTATTTTTACAGACCGGGGGAAACAGGGTGTTACAATGTATCATCCCCCCCGTTACACATTCTCGTGACCACACATTTCCATTCATTTTGTTTAATTTAAATTTTATTTGTTTATTAATAATACAATTTATTTTTTATTTTTTGATTTTTAATTCAATTGTTTGTTTAATAAATTTGTTTTGGTTTTTGTTTATTC
>JZKD02S2195700.1:68026-84702 GCA_000966675.3 Picea glauca
TAATAAATAAAAAGTATATATATATATATATATAGTTATATTAATTTGTAATCGTTTAAACTCCGTATATATATTAAATATGAGCTTTCAAAATAGGTTTCTTCCCATTAAATACTTAACTTACCAATAAATTAAAAATTAATTTAAATAAATAAATAATGTATAATATACATCCTTATAATATTTACTATAATAAATGAAATTAGTTATAACATTGGAAACGTAGCATTTAAATGTATAACATACATCCTTATAATATTAAGGAAATTAGTTATAACAATGGGAATGTAACATTGCAAAATATAACAAGCAAAATGACCATGATAAATGGGATTGGTTATAACATTGGGAATGTAGAAGTAGAGTGGCCATTATAACTAAAGAATCAAGGGTTGACATCATTTTCTTGTATCATGAAGTGCAAACAAAAAAAACTCTCTTTCCATTAGTTAAGAATGATGTAAAGTATGAGAGGGACGTGACAAGTAAAGTGATGCATTGAAATACAAAGATTCAATATAAGATACCTATGAATATTCAAATTGGATTCGTGCTAGTGGTATCATGAATCTATATGAATATATTGAGCAAACTATTTGTAGCCCACAAAAAACTTTGCTGACATTAAACTTATTAATTATTGGAGAGAGAAGAAGAATATTAAACTTATATTTTAAACTTATTAATTATTGGAGAGAGAAGATTTAAGTGATTATTTCTATAGAATTTGAGTGTTTTGGGAATTTTTCAGCATGTTGAATCCATTTCTGTATTTAATAATGGATTTTGAACAATAAAAAATAGTGATTCGTGTAAATTTATATTGCTCAATTCCAGTGAAAAAAACCATTTTGTAGAACATCTAACCAACGCCTATATATATGTCAAGAAAATTGAAGATTATAAAGAAGAAAAGAGTTATAACAATAATTCCTAAGGTTCAATTAAAAAAGGTTATAAAAACCAAAAAGAGTAATTAACATTATCAAGGTTATAAAAATATTGTCCATGGAATTTTGTATTTTTACATAAGCTATTGAAGAATTTTTACAAGGGTGTTATTTAATCCTTAAAGAAAATAAAGGGTGTAAAAGTTTCATAATCAAGGGAATTATTTACACAAAATTTTGACGAAAAACAAAATGGATCCTAGTAATGAAGAAAAAGGAAGATTCCCTAAAACTTTAGGGAACTACTCTGCTTCAATGTTACTTAGAGTCAAAGGGACACTTTGTAATGTCCCCTTTCAATTGATCGTGATAGAAGATGACTCAATAGCTTATACGAATCTCGTAGGCTATAGTCAACAAGCAAAAAAAGGGAGTCAATGAGGTTTATTTGGAGTCACTAGGTAAGAAGAATGACAAATCCTAAAAGTGACATTAAATAAAATAAATAATTATATTTAAATGGAATAAGAGGGAAAGTAAAGTAAATATTTGATTTGGTCAAAAAATAAGGAAAGATCTAGAAGGCCAGAAAGAAGGATAAATAGAGGGGTAACCTTTCTATTTGGCATTATGATTTGATATCTTATTTGAGTGCTCTTGTAGCCAAAGTTTTTGTCGGGATTTTGGGAAAAACCCTTCCACTACAGGTTTAGTTTTGGTGGTGAAATATCCACCCTAGCTCGACAAGGAGGAGGATCCAGCCGACATCATCACTTGAATATTTTGTGCTATGTTATCATATTGGAGCAAGATTGAAGGTTTATCAGTTACACATCAGATTGTGGAGCCGTACGATGGAGGTCATACTCTGATTTCGTAGGAGTGCATAGGGTTTCTGGGAAACCCTATCTTGAGTAACCCTCGCGGGTCGAGCTTAGGGTGTCACACGAGGCCCCTCATGTTGTCTCACCTTGTCCCGCGAAGACCTATGTGATCTTAAGCATAGAGTTGGTTACAAGCGACCAGATTATTGCAGGAGGTGTTAGGGAGTAGATCGATGTTGCACAATTGAGGGTTCGACAGTCCAGACGACAAACTACTTCTTAAAGAGATATTGGCCTCATTACGAGGTTTCTTGATTGTTTCTTCTAGTAGATGTTGTAGTTTCCTTGCAACCCTTAAGTTTGTTTGTTAGGAGTATTTTGCAGCTGTCTTTATAGCCATTACAGATCATTGTATTGCACTCTAGTTCATAATAATATTCCATGCTTATCTTCTCTTTTTTCTTCTTAAAGTGGATGCATGCAACTTGTTTGATAATATTATACAAATTGTGCAAGAAGTTGCTCACTACATTAAGCAAGTGTTTGGAAAAATTACCCATAAAGAAATAGTCAATTGAAAAACAAACATAATATCTCTATCCACCCTAGTTGGGAACATTACAATGGTATCAAAGCTGGTGGTTTTGCTAGTCTGTGAGTACATTGATGCCTAGAAGAAAAGGGCATGGAGGAAAGACCTCTCAAGAGTCACTGAAAAGAGAAACACATCACACAAAGTCAGAACCAAAGGGAAGCATGGGAGACAACCATGAATAGACTATGCTCCAAATATTAAAAGATATGGTTAAGGGACAAAATGAGGCATCCCAGAGACACGCAAAGACATCAAGGTTCCAATAACACATGCTTGAGGTAGTCACACAATTGATAGGACATCATGGGAATATGAATGGTGTGCATCAAGGTGGACCCAGTGGATCCCATTAGGGTGACATAATGCATACATAGAGTAGCAATAACCATACTCTAACTCAAAGCAGGAGCATAAAGATCCCTAGGCCCTTATTACCACAGTTCCTATCAGAGAAACCTACATAATCATAGAAGAAATCAGATCAGGGGCTTGACATTACCACCTCATATAGGGAGTACGAGACGATAGATGAAGATATCCATGATAAAGTTTCCTATAATGACTTCTACGACTTCAAACAAAAGTGCAAACTTACAGTGCAAGGTGGTAAGGTTGACTATTCCACCCTTTGATGGGTCTACAAAGAGTACAGCCAGGGCTTGGGTACATAATTTTGACACTTACCTCCAACTTAACCCAATGACCGAGGAAAAAACAATAATGTATGCCACCCTTCACTTGGAAGGAGAAGCTCATGAATGGTGGTACCATGGGTTGGTAACATTAGGGCACACTAACATCACTTCATATATTGACTTCATTCAGAGTTTGATGGACATGTTTGATAAGAAGTAACCTGAGATACACTTTAGGGAGTTACATGCACAATTAAGATAGACAGGTACACTAGAAGAATACATCACATGTTTTCATAGGATGGCAGTTATGGTGATAGATATTTCTCAACAAAGGTTGGTGATGTTATTCATGGAGGGTCTAGATGTACCACTGAGAGAATGGGTGAAGGCCTTTAGGCCAACCACATTGCAGGAGGCCATCATGAGATCCCAGGACATGAAAGATGCACTCAACAAGAAGGTACCAACTAAACCCTTTATCTCTCAAGGGGGTAAGGAGAGAAAGTTTCCCCAGAAGCCATGGATAGAGAAGGATAAGACATATGAGGAGACTCTGAGGGAATTAAGGAGGAAGAAACTTTACTTCAGTTGCAAATATCTGTGGGAACCAGGTCATTGATGTATGGGAAAAGGTAAATTCCATTACATTGAGGTAGTTTCTGACAACGAGACTGGCGGTGATGATGAAGGTATTGGACAAGAGAGTTGTGATCCATTACAGGCTATATAAAAGGTGTCGTTACAAGATAGTCCCAAGGGAGTGACCATTGCCACACTTTTAGGGTCAGAGGCATTATACATGGGCAGAGGGTTACAGCATTAGTTGATGGTGGGGCCACCCACAACTTCATTGATGCTGCACTTGTCACCAAGAGAAAAATCCATGTACAGGATTTCGATGGATTCAATGTGGTAGTAGCGAATGGGTACAACATGATGTGTACTCAGAGGATCAGGGGTATGGAAGTAACATTGGGAAACTATACATTGACCAATGTCTTTTTACATCGTGGATTTAGAAAATAATCACGTGGTGCTAGGAGTTCAGTGGCTGTACTCATCGGGAGATATCTGCGTGAATTACTGAGACATGAGGATGGAGTTCTAGGACAAGGGTGGAGAACGAGTCATCTTGAGAGGTATATCGATAGGTTCCCCAAAGATCGTGTCTAACCAGGGTACGGAGGCCCTTTTTAGACATGAGGATATGGATTTCACAAGAAAGTGCTTGATCACCATGGAGAAGCCATCACAAAAAGGCCAACTTTACCCAGTGGATATCTAGGCATTGCTTGGAAATCATGACAATGTGTTTGAACCATTGCCAATAGAGAGACCACCTGACAGATGATTTGAGAATGTCATTGAACTAGAAGAGGGGTCGAAGCCCGTGATCACCACCCCCTATAGACATCCAAAGAGGTTCAAGGATGAGATAGAGAAGGCCATAAAGGAGTTTCTAGAGATGGGACACATCAGACCTAGCTCTAGTCCTTTCGCTTTGTCAGTGGTATTGGTGAAAAAGAAATATGGTACTATGGGGATGTGCATAGACTAAAGGGAATTAAATAGGAAGAGAATAAAAAATTGATATCCAATACCTAGGATTAATGAGTTGATCGACAAGATGCGCGTGGAAGTATACTTCTTAAAGGTTGATTTGCGATAAATATACCACCAGATTTGGGTCAGAGAGGAGGATATCGATAAAACAACATTCAAGTGTCACTATGGGAACTATGAGTATCTATTCATGCCCTTTGGGTGGACTAACACACCGACTACCTTTCAATTGTGCATGAACCATATCTTCAACAAACAGTTGAGGAAATTGTTTGTGGTGTTCTTTGATGATCTTCTCATATACAATAAAACGTGGGAGGAACACTTGAAGCATGTGGATGAGATTCTCACCATTATGGAAGAGAAATCACTATTTTCCAAGGAGGCAAAGTGTGAGTTCGGGTTGACATAGATCCTCTATCTTGGGCACGTGATTGGTTTTGAGGGCATAAAGGTGCATCAAGAGAAGATCTAGACCATCTTAGACTGGCCCACCCCCAGGTCACTCACAAATCTGTGAGGGTTATTCGGGATATGCAACTATTACATGCGCTTTGTGAAATGATTTTCACAATTAGCCGCACCATTGATAGACCTCACCAAGAAGGGAGCATTCCGATGGTTAGAGGATGCACAGGTAGCATTCGAAAGAATGAATAAGGTGATGAACACTTTACTAGTATTAGCACTCCAAAATTTCACACAACCTTTTGTCCTGGAGTGCGACGCATCCAACGAAGGGATATGTCACACACCCACTACGGGAACTAATATTTTTCGACTTTTTCCTTCCTTTCACCGAGGAACAGAATCCCCGAATTCCTATGGGGCCTGATGCAAACCCTACCATCCCTTATCCTTACCCATGTGATCGTTGGCTATGACCACGGGCCTTACGGGAGAGGTGTTTCTGGCTTTCACGATTCGGGAAATCGCGATGCATGTGTTCCTTTGCTCTCTTGTCTCTCGAAGTGCCGAAATCTGAAAGGGACCAATAGTTTGTCACATATAACAATGCCTTGGATTAAAACCTAGCATCCCACCTTTCGGAGTTTTCACGTACCAAGTTTTCACGATAGAAGAGGACGAGGGGTTCATACCCTTCGGTTTTCCAGGTGCCGAAACACCGAAAAACCAAATCTAGATGCGCTAAGCCGTATCGGGATTTCACAAGTCGGGAATTCAGGATTGGCATGTACAGGGGACTTGCTTCTAGATATCCTGGGTGCCAAGATACTGAGACATCAAGACTTATCCGTGCTATTATTATTTCGGGTTTTCGCAAATCGGAGTTTCGCGACTGGTGAGTACAAGGGAACTGACCCTTGGGTTTCCCGGGTACCGAAACACCGAAACATCCAAACTCTAGACACACTATGTCATTTCGGGGTTTCACAAGTCGGGATTTCGGGACTGGCGAGTACAAGAGACTTGCCCTTAGATATCCCGGGTGCCGAAACACCGTATCTCATCCGCTCTATTATTATTTTGGGGTCTCACAAGTCAGGATTTTGGGATATGCGCATACAGGGGGTCTCGCACTTAGGTTTCTCGGGAGCCGAAACTTCGAACCATATATCCTCTAAACTCACTTCGGGGTTTCGCAAGTTGGGATTTCACGATGTGTGATGACAATAGGTCTCACATCTGGGTTTCCTAGGAGCCGAAACTCTAAAGTTCATATATATATATATGCTAAGCTCGTTTTGGGGTTTCATAAGTCAGGAATTCGCGACATGTGAATACAAGGAAACTTGCCCTTGTGTATCCCGGGTGTCGAAACGCCGAAACACCAAACTCTAACCATGCTATACCATTTCAGGGTTTTTCAAGTCGGGATTTACCGACATGCGAAGACAAGGAAACTTTCCCTTGGGTATCTCGGGTGCCGAAACGCCGAAACACCAAACTCTAGACACGCTATGCCATTTCGGGGTTTTGCAAGTCCGGATTTCGCGACTGACGATTACAAGGGATTTGCCTTTTAGGTATCCCGGATTCCGAAACTCCGATGGGTTAGATCTCTACCACATGTTGCCCTGGATTCAATGATCTAGAATAACCCTCGTGATTTCGGTGATTGCGAATCCTCGTTCTTCACCACCCTTATACGTCTAAGTATCGAAACCCCGGTGGCTTACGGATGTTCGCCACCTGTCCTCCAATGATCCGATGGTTGAAGTGATTTCAGAACTTCTTTCGTGCGCCTATCTCCGGATCCAACGACTGTAGGTCCCCACTCCAGATCTGACGGTTCTATACCATCCGTTCAAATCCTCTCCTCTTGTGCGCTATCCTGTGTGTCTGGACGTAGGATTTCAATGGTCCAGATCCACACTCTACATTTGATCTAAGGGCTACTGTTGCTCTTCCTCCTGAGCTTTGGTTTCTTCCCGATCTCAGAAGATTCCAATGCTTCAAAGGTCTTAGCCTTCAATCTTCTACTGCAAGCCAACTATTGGGTCTCGCCAGCACTTACGAACAATGTTGTCCCTCCTTAGCTTTCTCAACTATGAAGGAATTAAGAGTTTTGCACTCTTTCTCCTAGGCTTGACTCTTAGAAGAATCTTTCGCGCACCCCTTGTGCTCATTTTTCAAGTCTAGGACTTGAGTGAGTCTCGGTCTCTACTTGCCTCGCAGGGAGACTATGCATAACTACACTACCTCTCCCGAGTTTAACAGAATTTGTCCTCCAAGGGACTCTAGACAACTAGGAAGGTTGGCATGTGTACATGAGACTATGCCTAAGGTCGACAAACTCACCATTCATGGCTCTAACTCAAGCAGCCTCAGGACACAAGTATTTACGAGTACCAATCATGTCCTATCCATATAATTTCTTACTGGCCTAATTATATAACCAAGCAGTAATGAAAGAGACACAGCATATCCATTCAGAAATCAAGCACAATTCCTGAAACATACACTGTATAACCAAATTCATGCCCAGTTACAATTAAATTACACAGAGTAAGAAATCACTTATCTATTATAGGTTGCCGCCAACCAACTGACTGTGGGTGTTCTTCCTTCCACCTGACCATAGGCTCAGAGGCATTCAATATTAGCACTCTGGCCACCCCCGTGGCAAGCCATGATCTCACCAGGGAACTCTCACTCTTCTCGAGGGTTCTCTCTCTGTTTCAGTTTCTGTTCGAGTCATGTTTTCTGCAACTCGGAGCTTTCACACTCGTTTGTGGCCTCGACGAGGTTTCCCAAATGCTCTTCGGCATCAAGCTCGCGACCTTCTGTTCATGATCCACTGGAGAGCTTCGTGCCTCTCCCTTGTGAGTTCCCGTTCTCGTCTCGTGTGTCCTTCTCCTCTCCTCTGTGTCCCTCTTACCTTGGACAGTTTCGCCGACCTATCATGTTCCTTTTGTCAGAAGGAAACTCAGGTCTGCAGGTCCCTGCAGTACTTCGGGCTGACAACCCATGTTTCCATTTATGGGGGGTGGTTGGTGATTCAACCACCGTTCTTTCTTCATTGACTGCTTTCCTTTCCTTGGGATTCGAAGGAGGTTTGTCATCCTTATCATGAATATTTGGGGTTATTTGATATATGAACTCTCTTGTATGGTTTTCACATTCTTCCTCTAGTGATATCATGGCTAGTACTTTCAAGGCTTCACCCCCACAGTCAGTTATTGGCAACTCAAACAATAATACATTTACATTTTCCTCATGCATTAGCATGGTAATTCCTATTCTATGACTAATTACAAATTGGGGGAAACAAGGGTGTTATAGGATAGGAGCAATATTGATATAGAACCGACACCCAATAGCTTTTGACATCAGGAAGTTAAGGGATAATGAGATTATTTATCCCATATATGATAAGGATATGTTGGCCATCATGCATGCATTGGCCAAATTTAGACAATATTTGGTAGGAGGGCACTTCGTGGTTAGGAATAATGACAACAACTTGTGATACTTCCCAGAGTGTGACACATCCGACGAAGGGATAGGAGCTGTATTGATATAGAACCGACTCCTGATAGCTTTCGACATTAGGAATTTAAAGGAGCATGAGAATATTTATCCAATATATGATAAGGAGATGTTGGCCATGATGCATGCATTGGCCAAATTCAGATAATATTTGGTAGGAGGATGCTTCGTGGTTAGGACTAATGACAACAACTTGTGATACTTCTTGGAGAAGCGGGACCTGAATGAGAGGCAAAAAAAATGGTGAGTAAGGTGTTTGCATATGATTTTGAAATTGGGTATGTAAAGGGGAAGAATAATGTAGTTATTGATGCCTTATCTAGGAGACCCGTAGCCTTCTCCATGTCAGAGATCTCAGTATACTAGAAGTCCATTCTCTTGGTGGAATACTACAAGAATACCTTTGCCTGTGAGCTAATGGTGGGAATTATTCAGGATGAAAGGTACATGGTAGTGGATGACATCATCTACTACAAAGACATGATCTATCTTGTCCCTGAGTCCACACTCAAGGATAATATTTTGAGGGTAGTACATGATGCACCACTGGCAGGGCACCATGGGTACCTAAAGACCTATAGGCAAGTAAGGGAGAGATTCTCATGGAAGGTTCTCAAGGAGGACATACTTTGTCATGTGAGGGAGTGCATGACTTGCCAAAAGAATAAGTTAGAGTTTGCACATCTCGCAAGACTGCTTCAACCATTGTCGATTCTGGAGGAGAAGTGGGATAACATTTCCATGGAATTCATCACAAGATTACCAAAGGTGCATGGAAAGGACTGTATCTACATGGTAGTAGACAAATTGACTAAATATGTGCACTTCTTTGCTATTCCTATAGTGTAAAATGCATCTCATGTAGCAAATCTATTCTTCAGGGATGTGTTTAGACTCCATGGATTTTCGAGGAACATATTCAATGACCGAGATAACATGTTTATCAATGCATTTTGGCAGGACTTGTTCAGGTTATCTGGGGTGGAATTGACACTTAGCACTAGCTATCACCCCTAGACAGATGGACATACCGAGATATTAAAAAAATGGATCGAGGGGTACTTGAGGAACTATTTATGAGGGAAACCACGAGCATGGATAACGTGGTTACATCTTGGGGAACATTGCTACAACACCACTCATCATATGTCCATTGGGATGAGCCCCTTTAGGGCATTGTATGGCCATGGTGCTCCATCTTTTGTGGGTTTGGCGTTTGGGGAGAGACGAGCTCCTAAGGCCAAAGATTAGTTTTAGGAAAGCTAGGACATCTTGAGAATCTTTAAGGAGAATTTGCAGGCCACTCAGAATCAACAAAAGATGTATGGATATAGGCACAGGGTAGAACACAATTTGAGGTTGGAGATCTAGTCTTTCTTAGGCTGCATCCTTATAGAACGTCGTCGCTGAAAAAGAGTGGTGCAGATAAGTTGAAGCCTCATTTTTATGGACCCTACAAATTAGTTAGGAGAATTGGGGAAGTAGCATATGAGCCGGAGCTACCAAAGGGTAGCAAGATCCAAAACACCTTCCATGTATCTTGCCTCAAGAAGGCATTGAGACAACAGGTCACCGCTTTGAAAGATCTTCCTCCACTCGATGAGGAAGGAAATTTGGTACTAGCTCCCGAGAGGATTTCTGATGTCAAGTAACATGGACCGAGGAGTAGGGTCATTCGAGAGTACTTGGTTGTATGGAGAGGATTGCCTGCAAAATATGTTACCTAGGAACGAGAGAAGATCTTACAATACCCTAATCTAGAATTGCTTGAGGACAAGCAATCTTGGGAAGGGAGGACTGTAATGTCCCCTTCCAATTTATCACGACAGAGGATGACTCAATAGCCTATACGATTCTCGTAGGCTATATTCAACAAGGAAAAAAAAGGGAGTCAAGGAGGTTTATTTGGTGTCACTAGGTAAGAAGAATGATAAATCCTAAAAGTGACATTAAATAAAATAAATAATTATATTTAAATGGAATTGGAGGGAAAGTAAAGTAAAGATTTGATTTGGTCAAAAAAAGGGGGAAAGATCTAGAAGTCTTGAAGGAAGGATAAATAGAGGGGTAACCCTTAACCTGTAAAAAATAGAGGGGTAAACCTTCTATTTGGCATTATGATTTGATATCTTATTTGAGTTCTCTTGTAGCCAGCGTTTTCGTTGGGGTTTGGGGAAAACCCCTTCCACTGTAGGTTTAGTTTCGATGGTGTAATATCCACCCTAGCTAGACAAGGAGGAGGATTCACCAGGGATCATCACTTGAATATTTTGCGCTATGTTACCATATTGGAGCAAGTTTGAAGGTTTATCGGTTACGCAACAAATGGACGAAGCTGTATGGGGGAGGTCATACTCTGATTTCACAGGAGCGCAGAGGGTTTCTGGGAAACCCTATCTTGAGTAACCCCTATGGGTTGAGCTTAGGGTGTCACACAATGTCCTGCTTATTGTCTCGCCTTGTCCCACAAGGACCTCTACGATCTGAAGCACATAACTAGTTATGGGAAGACAAATTATTATAGAAGGTGTCAGGGAGCATATCAATGTCGCACAACTGAGGGTTTAAAAATCCAGAGGAGGACACACTACTTCTTGAGGAGATATTGTCATCATTACCAGGTTTCTTGATTGTTTATTATAGTAGAAGTTGTAGCTGTCTTGCAACCTTTAGATCTGTTTGTTAGGAGTATTTTGTAGCTACCGTTACAACCATTAGATATCATTGTATTACTCTCCAGTTCATAACAAGATGTCATGCTTATATTTTCTATTTTCTACTTAAAGTGGATTCATGCAACTTGTTTGATAATATTATGGAAATTGTGCAAGAAGTTGCTAACTGTATTAAGCAAGTGTTTGAAAAAATCACCCATAAAGAAACAATCCATTGAACAACAAACATAATATGTCTATCCACCCCAGTTGGAAACATTACACACTTGGAGGGAAAGATATACTATTTATGTTTCTCCCACCGAACATAATATTTATATTAATACCGAATTCGCTAACCAGTTAGTGATTCCCGAATCAAATATAATTGAAAAACTAGACTTATGGAATGAGAAACAACATGACATAATATATTTACAATTGAATCTTGGGGATTATACATTTGTTTCACAATTCACTGTCAAATCTTTATGGAGCGATGATGGTGACATACTTCTGGGTTCACCCTCGATGGAAACGCTAGGGTATTTCATCTTAAAATTGGAGAAAACGTTTTTGACATTTTCCTATAAGAAAAAAAAAAGAGAACATTACATGAAACTACATCGGAGCTAGATTCCGTAACACAAGAAGACTTTAAAGATATCTAAAAATTATCCTTCAGTATAGTTAGAAGACAATACAAAAAATACAAAAGGAATTTGACAAAGTTATCACAAATAAAAATGAAGATATTTCTCACCTCAATAATCATAGTCAGAACTTGATCGCCAAAATTAAGAAGCTAAAAGTTGAGAAGAAGTCGCAACAAGAAACATTAAAGCAACTTACCAACAATAAATCACTGATTGATACGGAAACAATGATTTTTCCCATTGAAATAAAGAATTCATCAGCTATAGAGATCAGGGTTGCAGAGAAAGGAACAAATACAAGTCCAGTTGAAGTTGGGACAATGTCATATTTTTTAGTACGAATGATGGAAACTCCAAGTGTACTCACTAATCGAAGTTCATCCATTAACAAAACAACATCAGTGCATGAAGAAAATAAAACTCCGAAAGTAAATCAAGAAAACACTACAAGTACAATAAGGGAAAACCATGCTACCAAGAAACCTTATCAACATCCCAATCATAAGAGAAGACACTTTAACCAGTCAAATTATCAACATCGCTCAGAAGTAAAAAAATGACCTATCATCTGAAGAATGTTGATGCCAGTACAATTGAGAACATATTCTAGGAATCATATAAGCAGAACATTCCATAAAGAATCAATTTAGGATGGTCACATCCTTTCATAGTTCAACAATTCTACTTAGCGCTTAGAAGTTCATACAGTCTCACATCATCAACCACATCAAGAACCAAGAACCAAGTGAAGATGTTACAAGCCCGAGTAAAGACATAAGGCCTTTCCATCAATATGCTTTGAGAACAAATCATTTCTAAAAGGGAAGGAAATGTTATGAACATAAATAACACACACACACACACACATATAATAACATATATAATAATGATTAATTGATGAAAAGACATTATAATGAAAACATGTGTCTTATAAAAAAGACATGACTATTAAGGAAATGGCACTTCATCTAGGTATATATATCAGGGCCCTCATTTGTAATCAATCATCTCATTCATATAGATTTATTTAATATATTACTTATCCATATGGATTTCGTTATTTTATTCGAAATATTTTGATGCTCGTGTTGTGAACCGATTTGGTTCACCACACATTATAATACAGAATTTTGCCAAAGGAATGAATATTATATTTGTTGTTTGAATATTGTAGGTGATGGAAGAATCTAGGTGTTGACGATTCATCTTTCAGTTCAACAATCGAAGCAAAGGAGAAAAAAGACAATAACAAGTATTATATCCCTCTTCCTTAACATTCCATCATTATTGCATTAATTTGAAATAAAAAATAAGAAAGCAATCTATCCTTGATCTGCTAGTAATGAGCCAACCCCCTTTGTCAGGGATAAACTCAAATACCCTAACTATTTCCCCTACAACACTATCCTTGTCTCCATCCCACTATCGAATTCCTTTATATTCACTTCTCAAAATTTTTAATGGCATTGCATCCATTTCCATTGTTGATACCTATCTGTTGTCTTATTTCGATGACCTACGCGATCTTTTATGCCCATCCGCTAGTCTTATATTATCCTTATCTTCTTCATATTGAAGTCCTTAGGGTCCACCTTATTAGAGGAATTAGAAACTCTATATATCCTTTCCCATTTTGAACACATGTCCTATATCTTCACCCAACAACCTTCCCAATATCCCTACACCTTGATGCTAATGCTCGTATTTATTGATTTAGTCACAACCAGACACAAACACGAGGGAAGATATAAAATTTTGAAAAACAAACTTACACTAATGTTCATTTTATTGATAGCAATTTACCTTATACTCAAGTTGTTCATATCCTTTTATTAAAGTCCTTTAGGTTCCTTCAATAAAAAAAACTTTCATGATTTAGCATCCCCTTTGGTTCTCAACTTGTCCATTTGAAGAGCTTTAATGCATTTATCATTCATAATACTACAATGAATCATTAAAAAAAAAAACTTTTTTGTTATGTTAATGATTTTTCAAGATCACACAAGTTGCACGGTGAAGAGCATATGCAAATCAAGAATTCAGCAAACTTAAAATATAAACAGAAAAATCAAATGAAATATTAAAACAAGGCGAAAGAGATTCTTAAAAACTGAAACGAAACTATATACCTATGGATGTTATATAAATGGTCATATCTTAGGCAAACGAAAACATTTTCAGGTTAAAGGAAAATGGTTTCTAGTTGACAACAATGCTCTGGATGCATTGGAATAGTTATCTTGGCCTAGAAATGCTTAAAATCAATAGAATATAGAATTCATTTAATGCATGTAACAGAAAGATTTAGAATCTTGATCAACAACAACAATGAGTCTTCATAAGTGCTATGATACCATGTTCAATAAACAATATAATAATGCAAAAGGAAAATAATTTACATATGAGTTTCTCACAATCGATCATCAACAAATGACCCTCTATGATCTTTAAATAAATATCATGAACCAATCGAGTGTTAAGTCATAGATCAATAATGTCATTAGTATGAAGGAGACAATGAACCATAAAATCACTTTATGTCTAGAACATAATTGTGACCATCTAATTAGATAATTACAATGCATACTAAAGAAACACACCCCATTCAAAATCCCCTATCAAAAATCCCAAATCTTGAATTTTTTGAACTGTCTAACCTAACCCCATTTCAACATCTTATCAACAACATAAATTTGCAGACATGTCCTTTAACCAAAATTTCCCTCTACCCCATAAAACCCCTCTCATGTTTTTTTTCATAATTTTTTACCCAATAAAGCCCCTTTAATGCCTTTGCTTATTTTTTTTCATAATTTTTTACCCAATAAAGCCCCTTTAATGCCTTTGCTTATGATTATTTTAATGAGAATAACAAAAGCCAATATCCCATGATTACCAATCCGTTCCTTCAAGATCATTTTTTCTTTAAAATTTATATTCTTTTGTTTCAATTTCCAAGAACCTTATTCCATTCATTTAAAAAAAATGTACTCCAGACAAAAGCAATGTTGTTATATATATATATATAAACGTAAACAATATTATTTAATATTTAATTAATATACAAATAAACTAATTAATACAACTATATAATCATTTAAACCCACAAATTTGTATTTATTCTAATAGGTAAGAATTTAATATGACTTATTTAATATTTAATTAACATACAAATAAATTAATTAATACAACTATATAATCATTTAAACCCACACATTTGTATTTATTCTCATAGGTAAGAATTTAATATGACTTATCAAAATGGGTTTCTCTCTATTAACAAAAATACTTAACTTACTTATAAATTAATTTATGGGTTTATTTTCATTAACAAAAAATACTTAATTTACTTATAAATTAATTTAAATAAACGTTCCTTGGATGGGGTGCTATGTGGTGTGTGTGAAGGTGGCGGGGTGACAATCGACGGGTGTGAGGATTATGAGAAGGGTGTAAGTATGAATGACCTTGTCCCGTCTAACACCTAGATCTCATATAAAGGTAATAATGCAGTGGGATGGTGCATTCATGTTGATGAGTGAGTGCTACCTAGACAAGACCCTAGTCTAGACCTCTGGACATTTCACAATAATGCAAGCCTTCATGGAAGTTAATCACTCTCATTCTTTGGTACATTCCACCCTCGTGGTAATGATAGTCATGGAAGGTGCAAGCTGGGTGTGGCGATTCCCCTAGCCCATTCTATCTTTGCTTGTTAGTCACTAGTTGATTGTTAACTCTTGCTCAACCTTTTCTTCGACCCTTCTAGTGCTCCCCCCTGGTTTGTTCTTATCCTTTCCAGCAAAGCCCTCATGGATCCACACGTACCCCAAACTAAGAAAACTTCGGTTTGTCAAACCCGAGCTATCATGGTCGATGTTATTGCAGCTTAATATTATGCTAAGTTGGTTCCACATGAGGTTTGGACAGCCATGCTCGACTTGGAAAGAGATGTAAGGATTATTCATGAGGCTTAGGACGATGAGGAAGTTGATGCTCAAGTGGGGAATACCATCCCTGAAATGGGTTGTACTCGCACCGTGGAATCAAAGTTTTGTAGAACCTTGGAGCTGTATTGGCAAACGAAGACCCCGATCACTTAGGGAATGCTTCTCAATGACCAAGATTACCATCAATTCAAGTGACGACTGGAAGCGCTTGAGGACCAAAATTGGTTGTTGATCACGATGGTGTCTTGGTTAGTCAAGAAGCATGGGGGTTTGTTCCAAGTTCGAGGGAAAGGTCTTCAACCACAAGGAACTACAATGGACATAGGTCACATGACTAACACTTCTACACTTGCTCTCTAGGTGCCTCTTTTCCATGTCTGACAAGGCTCTCTTTGGTCTGTTGGATAGGGGTCTTTTATTTTCTGATATATATGATTACAAGTCTAGGTTTTCTTTTTTATCCGTTAGCTAGCTTCATAGACTACAGACTATTTTCTACCTTAACTAGTTTCAATTTTGCTTTAAGTCGAGTTTCCCTCTTTAAATAAGCAAACAATTATGAATTGATTAGAGACAAAATATATTTATATACAGTTTATAAATAACTAATAAAATAAAATGTTTGTACTTACTTTAAAAAAAATTAAATAAATATTAATAAAATAATTTGTAATATACATCCTTATAATTTTAAAAAAATTAGTTGTAACCTTGGAAATGTAGCATTGCAAAATATAATATAACAAGTAGAATGACCCATAATATAACTAAAGAATCAAGGGTTGACATCATTTTCTTGTATCATGAAGTGCAAACAAAAATCTCTCTTTCCATTAATTAAGAATGATGTAAAGTATGAGAGGGACGTGACAAGTAAAGTGATGCATGGAAATACAAAGATTCAATATAAGATACCTCTGAATATTCAAATTGGATTCGTGCTAGTGGTATC
>JZKD02S2195700.1:84712-106756 GCA_000966675.3 Picea glauca
AAGAGAATATTCTTCAAGTGGAATATTCTCCCCTAAAATATAGGAGACTGGATAATGACTAATTATGACTAATAAACAAGGAATAACCTTAGGAAAAATAAATCCTAGGTGTGTGCGAAGTAACTCCAACAGTACGTACCCATGGAGCAAGATTACCATCATGGACATCATGGTCATAAGAACTCAAATTGTCATCATAATCACACACAATTGTGAATTAATAACTAATATAGATTATAATTTTGTTAGATAACCCGTTAGTTGGGAGTTCACCAAATAATTGAGTCTACAACATACTTCAGATGATTATAGATTAGAATTTTGAGAGACTACCCATACTTTAGACTCAAGTCTTTACACCTGAAATTCCTACACTTTAGACTCAAGTATTTACAACTAAAATGTCTATACTTTAGAATCAAGTCTTTACAACTGAAATGTAGACAGAAAAATTCACATAAACACCCAGGAAACAAATCCCTCTCCCTCTTCCTCGCCTCCCAATCCCATAAAACATTGTGCAGGTCAACCCTCTATTCCTCCTGCTGCTGTTGCTCTCTTGGCTGATGTCTCTTCATGATTAAGAATATGGCTGGCATTTTTTTTTTAATTTAACCCTTTTATGGTGCGCTAAATAATTAGCCGCATAGGTGCATCGTTATTTACGTAGCACACTGGAGTATTTTTTTGAAAACCTTACCACTGTTAGGGTCCTAATCTGCACATATGTAGAACAATATATTCAGATGTAATAAAGGTCAATATTAATAAGGCCTTGCAATAAAATAGAATAAGTCTAATGTAAGAAGACCTAATAGAAGCTTCCGCTTCTAGAAGGATCTTCCTCTAGATGCTTCTTTTGATAGACATATTTAGTATAAATAGGAGTTGAGGGTATGAGAAGCCTAGCTTGGATATTATTGTAATAGAGCTCTACTCAACTGGAGGTTGCCCCCTCAAAGAGGCCTGTGAACATTGCTTTCAGAATCAAAGTGCTATTTCTGTTATTATTCTTATATCATTTCAGTGCTATTGTGGTGATTGTTCTGGTTATATTGTTGTTATTCTGCCATTTCTAGCATTTTATTTCTGTTCTGCATACTTTTTATATCTGGTATATTACAAGTGGTATCAGAGCACTTTCCTTGGCAGAAATTGTGGGTATTTTTTTTCCAGGGTAGAGACGTATTCCAGTGTCTTTAATCGTTATGCACATAAACCCGCGGTTGAGGGATTCATATACGCAGGAAATACAAGTGGTTCTTAAGCGCACATCTGTTGGCCACCCTTGTAACCCCTATTGGTACCCCTTCGAGTGGTAGCACATCAGACAACACCTGTGTATGGATTGACCTAGATTTCTTGAAGCTCTCTTTAGATAAACCGATCGACCACCTGACTGCTATAGTGCCATCGAGAACAACACTTGGAAATATACTCTCTAGTACCTTGGTAGTTGGGTAGTACGACTAAGGGTACAGTCTATCCTCCTTAGTTAGTGCCCTAAGATATTGGGTCGAGTAATACTGTTGGACCCCGCACATATATCAGAGAGCTATAGCACAGGGAAAACCCTTGAATACCTAACCCTTGGGGACAGAAACATAAACAAATTAAAATAGACAAGATCTATTTATGTGCAACTGTGTTCGGGTTGCCAAGTAACTACACTTTTCTTCCTGGTTAAGCATTTGGGCATTTCATCACTGTAGTATTCTTCAGACCGGAGTATAACTCCGCATTTCATCACCATTATTTGAGACCTATTCCATTGGATTCATCTCTTCTCCCTTATCACATTCATACATATCATTTTTAGGCAAATTTTTTTACCTCACCAGGCCCTTTTCGGTTCCCTCGTCCTCATGGCCCATACCCGCAACCAAGACTTGGAAGATTGCTTCAATACCTTGCAATCTAGTCTCATCGAGACCTAACAAGAAGTGATCAACTCATTACCAATGTTTCCGCCATCAATACAACCATGCAGTCCTCAATCGAGGAAATCAAACAAGACTTGACCACCCAACTTGAATATGTCTTTTTGTCACTCTGCACCAAGCTTCATATCCCTACAGATAACTCTTCCTCTAACTCACCCCCACATACTGAAGGTGAACATTCCTCTCATTCCCATAAATTTCAACACCATTACTTTCAACGTGATCTACGCCTTCTGCGGGTGGATGTGACCAAATTTGATGGCTCGGACCCCACTGGTTGGGTAACCCAAATGGAACATTATTTCTCTTTATACGACATTACAAATGACTTGGAAAAACTTCGATATGGTGTTTCCATCTAGATCAAGAATGTTGGCAATGGTGGAAATGGAGAAAAACTTCCTATCAAGGGTATATTGCTTGGACACACTTTGTGGCAAAGCTTTATGAACGCTTTGACACTGACACCAACCATTTGGGTCGTTTGACAAAGTTGAAACAATCAGGAACAGTGGAAGAATTTATAGCTGCCATTGAGCGCCTAGGTTTTTGGACAGAGGGCATGGCTGATACCTTTCTACGAGAGTGTTTTATCAGTGGCCTCAAGGATGAGATTCGAGCCCATGTCCTCATGGCTTGGCCTCAGAGTTGGGTGGAGGCTACTAAAAGAGATAAAGAAGCACAAGAGGTTGTATCTTCTCAAAATCGGAAACCCACCTTTATCCCTCACCCTAAACCAGTAAATCCCACTACTCCCTCCGCTCCACTAAAGATCCAAAAATTGACCAGGGTTGAAATGAATGAATGCCAACTCAAAGGCCTTTTTTATAATTGTGATGACAAATATTTCCCGGGGCACAAGTGTAAGGAACAAAATCTTTTTATGGCCATCTCCAAGGATATTTCGGAAGAGGATGTTGAAACTCCCCTTGTGTCTGAGTCACCTGAAACCACTGACATAACCCCTCCCTCAAACCCTCCCAAAGTAGAACCGATCATTTACCTCAACGCTCTCACTGTCTTCTTCACTCCCCAAACCTTCAAGCTAATCGGTTACATCAAGCATCAGAAGGTCATCATTCTAGTTGATAGTGGAAGCACCCATAATTTTATTCATCGTCGCATTGCCCAAGAAACTCATTGCTACATCCATGTCGTCAATAATTTCCAAATCATGATTGCCAATGGTGTCTCCATGAAATGTGGAGGGCCTTGTGAAAATGTGCATCTCCAAATTGGTGACTACCACCTGAAATCTCATATGTTTGCTATCGACATGGGCAGTTGTGACATTGTGTTGGGTGCAGACTGGTTAAGGACTTTGGGTCCCATTCTCATGGATTTCAAGGAATTAACCATGCAATTTGACCAGGAGGGCCACCAATATAAGTTCCAAGGCATCATCGCCGGTTCAGCTGAGATCATTAGTTCCCATCGAATGGAAAAGATGCTCAAAAAAGGTCGTGCTGTTGTTATTTCCCAACTCCATGCCATACAAGCAACAGAGACACCCTTGGTGTCGCAAGACCTCCAAGCCATCCTTTCTAAACATCAATCGGTATTTTCCACTCCCTCATTCCCTTAGTGTTCATGATCATTCCATTCCCCTTGTACTCGGAAGCCTTCCTCCCAATATCCGTCCATATCGTCACCCCTTTTCCCAAAAAAATGAAATTGAGAAAATGGTCTAGGAACTCCTTAATGCAGGCATTATCTGCTCTAGTACGAGCCCCTACTCTTCTCCGGTGGTCATGGTCCTGAATAAAGAAGGTTATTAGCGAATGTGTCCTGACTTTCGTGCCCTCAACAAACTTACCATTAAAGACAAATTTCCCATTCATGTCATTGATGACCTCCTGGATGAATTGACTGACGCCCAATTCTTTACTAAACTTGATCTTTGTTCGAGCTACCACCAGATACGTATGAAAGAGACATACATTCCCATGACTACCTTTAGAAATCATGAGCGCCACTATGAGTTTTTGGTCATGCCCTTTAGCTTGTGTAATGCCCCCTCCACCTTCTAAAGCCTCATGAATCATGTATTCCGTCCTTTTCTATGTCCTTTTGTCTTAGTTTTCTTTGATGATATCCTCATCTATAGAAAAACTTGGATAGACCATCTTGCTCATGTGGATCTAGTTCTCCATCTACTTTCTCAGCACCAACTTTTCCTGAAACAGTCTAAATGTGTTTTTGGCGCCTCAAAAGTAGAGTACTTGGGCCATTTGGTTGGCAAGGATGACATCGAGGTGGATCCTAAAAAGATTGAAGCTATGCAAGATTGGCCTCACCCAAAGACTCTCAAAATCTTGTGTGTATTTCTGGGCTTAACAGGTTATTACTGCAAGTTTGTTAAGAATTATGAAAAGATTGCAACACCTCTCACTGCTCTCCTAAAAAAGAACTCTTTCACTTGGACCCCAGTCGCTGCTCAAGATTTTCAAACCTTGAAGATGGCCATGTGCACCACTCCAGTCCTGGCCCTTCTTGATTTCACAAAGACCTTTGTCTTGGAATGTGATGCTTCAGGGAAAGGAATTGGTGTTGTCATTTTGCAAGAGGGTCGACCTTTGGCCTTTACCATCAAGCAACTATCTAAAAGAAATCTGGGAAAATCAATCTATGAAAAGTAAATGTTGGCTATTGTGCATGTCGTTGATTTGTGGTGCCCTTATCTATTGGGGAAATGCTTCCAAATTAAGACAGACCATCAAAGCCTCAAGTATTTTCTAGAACAACGCATTTCCTCCCCAGAGCAACAAAAATGGGTGACTAAGCTCTTTGGATATGATTATGAGATCATTTACAAGAAAGGAAAATACAATGTGGTTGCGAATGCACTTTCCCGAAAATATGAAGATGAAGGATCCCTTTTTTCTCTTTCCTTCATTGTACCACATTGGCTCCAAGCCGTTCGCTAGGAATGGCTACAATATCCCAAAAGTTTGCATATGATCCAACAATTGCAGTCCAATGCTCCAGCTTCCCCATGGTACTCTTGGCTCCATGATGAGCTTTGATACAAAGGTCGTTTGTATTTAAGTAAACAATCAAAACTTAAATCCATGGTACTTTCTAAGCTTCATGCTACACCCACATCGGGGCACTCAGGGTTCACCAAAACCTATGACAGGGTCAAACGTTCCTTTTTCTGGGATTATGAAACAAGACATTCGTAATTTTGTTGCTGAATGTGATGTGTGTCAATGCAACAAGGGAGAAACAGTCAAATCTTCAGGCACACTACAACCGCTTCCGATTCCACCTGCTATTTGGAGGGATATCTCTATGGATTTTATTACAAGCTTACCCAAATCGTGAAATAAATCAGTCATCATGGTGGTTGTTGATCACCTTTCCAGGTATGCTCATTTCTGCACTCTTCAACACCCGTTTACAACATCCACGATGGCTCAAATTTTCATGGATCAGGTCTTCAAGCTTCATGGCATGCCGCACTCTATTGTTTTTTATTGTGACCCAACTTTCACAAGCAATTTTTGGCAAGAATTGTTCAAGCTACAAGGCACCCAATTGCATCTCAGCACAACTTATCATCCCCAGACTGATGGCCAAATGGAAGTTGTCAACAAGTGTTTGGAAACATATTTGAGGTGTTTTGCCGCAGAAAAGCAAAATTAGTGGGCTCAATGGTTACCCTTAGTTGAATGGTGGTACAACACTTCATACCATATAACTACATGCATGACTCCTTTTGAAGCGGCATATGGACAGAAGCCACCTTCAGTTCTCTCATACCTATCGGGTGTCTTGAAGGTCCAGGCGGTTGACCAAACACTTACAGTTCGAGAGGCTATTCTTCGTACCCTCAAAGAGAATTTAGTCATGGAACCGAATCGCATGAAGCAACAAGGAGATCAAGGTCGCTATGAACATCAATTTGCAGAAGGGGATCAGGTGTTTCTTCGACTGAAACCTTAAAAGCAAAATTCCCTCAAGGACGAGCATTGTCAGAAGCTAGCGCCCAAATTTTATGGTCCTTATACCGTTCTCAAGCGTGTGGGACATGTGGCCTATCAATTATCTTTGCCTAGTCATTCGAAGCTACATCCTGTTTTTGATGTTTTATGCTTAAAGAAGGTGATTGGAACTAAGTGCCAAATTCAAACCAACCTTCCCGAGTTAGTTGAAGAAGTATCCATTTGGATACAACCACAAGCATTTTTGGACCAGTGTGAGTGTCGCCTGCGTCATAGAACCATCAAGGAAGTGTTAGTCCAGTGGAAAGATACAACTCCAATAGATGCCACTTGGGAACCAACTACCATTCTGCAACAATTTCCACATCTCAAGCCTTGAGGACAAGGTTGTTTTTAACGGGGACGACATGTTAGGGTCCTAACCCGCACATAGGTAGAACAATATATTCAGATGTAATAAAGGTCAATATTAATAAAGGTCGAATGTAAGAAGACCTAATAGAAGCTTCCACTTCTAGAAGGATCTTCCTCTAGATGCTTCTTTTGATAGACATATTTAGTATAAATAGGAGTTGAGGGTATGAGAACCCTAGCTTGAATATTATTGTAATAGAGCTTTTCTCAACTAGAGGTTTCCCCCTCGAAGAGGCCCATGAACATTGCTTTCAGAATCAAAGTGTTATTTTTGTTGTTATTCTTATATTATTTCAGTGCTATTGTGGTGATTGTTCTGGTTATATTGCTGTTATTTTTCCATTTCTAGCATTTTATTTTTGTTTTGCATACTTTTTATATCTGGTATATTACAACCACAATGCGCCATTATTTGGGAAAAACTGATCGCACCATGCAATTTTTTAAGCAGCAGACCGTCGTATATAAATGTTTTAAAAATATCATTGCCACAGTGCACAATTTTTAAGAGCAACTGTGTGCCCCGATGCACCATTATTTCTGCAGCGCACCAAGGTGTTTTTTTTTTTTGAAATAACCCTACTACGATTCGTTAGTTTTGTAGGAACTGGTGCATCAGTTGTATAAAACACTTTGGTGCGTTATATATTTATAAACTTACCGTACAAAAACATTCGCTAAAACCTCTGCCCGCTTTCTTTCGCTAGTATCCTCCGTTATAAACATATTTTTGGGCTATTTTAATAGGGGCATCCACAAAGACCTCCACTAGAGGGTCTTTTCCTTGTAGTGATTGTCTCAATTCTTATTTTGGTATTTTCCTCATACAAACTTCTATATTGGTTTGATCCTTCAAATATCTTGGATTTATTTTCTAGGGCACCATATTAATTTATGCATAGACACGAGAAGTGTTGTCCTACTCCCTTTTTCCTTTAGATCTCTATGACAATTATTGACTTTTCCATTTTCATTCCATTGTTCTTTGCATGCCCCCCATAACTTGTTAGTTTTAAAAAATTATGTCACAACACACAACAAAAGGTTTGTGATTACAATCATAATGCCCCCAAAAATGTTGTGCGCTTAGAGTGCAATGTATTGTACATTCTTGTAACCGCTAATGAAAAAACATAACATTACTGCAAGAATATTCTTAACCAAAGAGAGACAATTGTATTGTATATTTGTTGGCCCTCGACCAAGTTTTGTGGAAACGTTGGTCATGTTTGACCATTTTTGAGACTTCGACAGGCTGGTCGAAGACGGAGCACCCAGGCAAAGCGGAGATCGCAAGATATCGCCCTTTTTGCAGGCTTTTTGGGTTTTAGGGTTTATGTAACAGGTATGGGATGTCGTCCCATGGGGTTAGCCATGCTTAGGCCTCTTTTGTAATGTATGAATAAGTAGCTAGGTGATGTAAGAAAAGAGACCTAGTAGGTCGATGGCTTAGTGCTAATGTTAGCTTTGTGCAAGAAGATGTGTTAAGGCTTGCAGAGCTAAGTGCAAGTGTTTTGTAAGTGATTTGTGCATAGAATGTGTAAAGGATCTATGCTTGGACCTAACTCGAAGAAGGAGGATCTGGCGAGGTGCGCGTAGGTCTCTTGTCCTATGTGGAGTTTGCTTTGTGGCTTTGTGCATGTAAGAATATTGAAGGAGACTAATAAAGAAGCAGAAGAGTTGGTGGGCGTAGCCACACACTGGGATGAACCACATATATCCTATGTTATTGTTCTTTGTGCAATGTTGTTTATGCATAGATATGTTGTTGTAGTGCGCAATATTCTACTTGACTTGTGAATCTCTGTGCTAAGAGAAGGAAGCCCGATATGAAGAAAGAGGTAAGATCTTAAAGCTTTGTGCTTTGATAAAGGTAAGATAAGTGGAAATTTTTTCTTCGAAAGTATGGATCTAGGTATGTTTGATATATTTGGTCCTAGTCTCAAAACTAGGGCACAACTAGAAGAAAGAATATTTGATATGAATATATCTGATAGAGATAGTGGAAGATATGTTATTCCTATGCATAGAAATAATTTTTGGACTAACAAGTGGATGCAGGACCCTAGAAAGATTTTTTGCAGATTGCAGGTCCATCACTGTGATCCTAGTGTGCAGTACAAGAAAGTTTGGAGATCGTTTAAGAGAAAGAGGGGATTAACACATTGTTATAGTTGCAGAAGACTGGGACATCTTGCTAAGGAATGCCATGGTAGAGGTCCTACTTGTCTTTGTTGTAAAGTTGTTGGTCATGAGGTTTTGGATTGCCCTAGAATGATTGCTAAAGTTGAGAAGATGAACTTGAGACAAGAAAACCATGAAGAAGGTCAAGAAACTAAGGATATGTTAGAGAATCAGACATAATCAGATACTATGTTATTACAGCTGAAAGAAACACTGAATGATCACATAAACATCAGTATACTAGACATCTTAAAAGAAAAGCAATGCATAGAAACAAGAATAGGAGACTTCGATATAGACTGTGTCTTGGATGAGGAAACACAGGTGAACATTATGCCAGAAAGTACTTGGGAAATTTTGGGAAATCCTGCTATGATTCCTTCATTAGGAGGGATAGGCTTGTTTAAAGGAAAGATGATAACCCTATGTGGAAGACTTAATCATGCACCTATGATTTCTCATGGAGCATCGACTGAAAAAGACTTTGAGGTCATTAAGTTTGTTGAGAACAACGATCCTTTTTCACTTTTGTTAGGAAATACTTGGATTGAGGAAGATCATATTCGGAGGAAAGCAGAAGAGGAAGCCACAAAACAGAAGAAGAAAGAATTAAGGGAATTCATAGCCAAGAAAATAACGCAACTAATAGAAGAATAAGAGGACAAGTCGAAGCAACCGAGGACCATAGACTTAGTTGTCGAAGATGAAAGAACAAAAGAAGGCTTAAATAACCTATCCATGAAGGAGAAAAGAGAACCTACCCCAGAAGTAGTAAGAGAAGAAATATTGCATGCAAAAATTTTGAGAGAACATCAACAGTGTGAAGTTACTATGCTAAGAGAAGATAAGAATACAAATGGAAAGAGGATTCCAGAAACTCAGATCATAGGGAAGAAGGCCAGAAAGCTCAGTAAGAAGAAAGCAAGGCTAGAAAGACTGCATGAGGTTCTAGTGAAGACTTCGCAGGAAGAAGGATTGTAGAAATTGAACATCGCCAGAATAGCAGAACAACGCAGAAGAGAAATTCGACTTGGCGAAGATATATGACCATTGGAGGCATCCTGACTGTTAGAACGATGCTCGATAATGGTTATAAACACAATTATTTTGGACAAGATTTCCATGAGATCATTGAGACCACGCCATAACGGATGGAATCATATTGATTGAGGCTTTTCGATCCGTTGGAGGAACCCATTATGACATTGTTTATTTAATCTGTCGAATGCCTCATCGAGACCACTTTTTGCAAATTTTGATTATCCGAGCGAATAGAGAACTGATTGTTATCGCGTTGTGATTTTGAGACCTCAAAACCCATTGCTTACCCTGAGTATCCGTTCGCCTACCCAAGATATTGGATCATGAGCGTGCATGTCGGGCAACCTTAGCACAGTAGAGAAGTCTATGGAGGAGATCCTAATAGACCTTATGGATGAGAAAGTTATGTTCATATGAGTACAAGCCTCATCAACGTGAGGATTGCAAGCATCCCCCTTGACTGGACATCGATTTGGGCCATCCTGAACCATGACAGAGAAGAGAAGAAAGAACCACGACGACTTGGTGAACGCAAAGATGATCCCATCGGTCTAGCTCAACAACATCCCACCTCTGACTGGCACGGTTAGTTGTGACAACATCCCGTGTGACTTCGAGTACACACTCATCACTGCGTACCTCCTGAAGGAGATACGCGCAGTAGGACCGCAGCTAGAACTGATCCCTGATCTTAAGATAAACAAATTTAACCTAGGAGATAGGAAGAATTATGTGCTTCTCGCATCGCATAGGTACTTGACAAAGATGACTGGGAAGAAGCCAAATATAGTCCCCCATCCATGGATCAAGGAGATTGTGAGGTCCACCATCCTTAATGTTATGAAGATACCCCACTTTGGCAGACATCAGGAGGTTAACATGTGCGTTAAAATCCTCCTGTCGTGCTACCATGGAGGTTATCTCTGGTTGGATAGACGTGTGACTGTGGATCTGACGCTGATCCACATGATCACTGGATTGAGCGTGCAAGGACGAGACCCTCACTAGTTCTATCCAGGGAAGGCTGCAGATCACACCCTAGCGCAGCATATAAAGGAAACCTATGACGATGTGGAGAAGAGTAAGTGGGGCTACAATGTAGCCTCCATCCAATATGGTGCAGTGCGCCTATCTTATTAGTTGATTGTTGGTAAGCTCATCAGGAAGAACAGACCAATGCAGGTCTCGGGGTTTGTAGTCGACCTTGCAGGGAAGTGCGTTGAAGGGATGCAGATGAAATGGGTGAGCTACCTCGTCAATGAGTTGGAGAAGGACTGTTGCAAAGCGCAGGACCAAGGTTATGAATTCCACTTTAGCTGGTTACTCATACTCATATCATTTGTTGCTTGGGAGATGTCAGAGGGAGCGACATTCCCTGAAGTTGAGCCATCCGAACCAATGGCCGTGAGGTTCACCACCTTGTGGTATTCAAGCGATATGGTGAAGTAGTGGTAGTCAAACGTTGTCTTCCACACTTACTACCTACATCTCACGCGGGACATTGAATCCTTTCCCTGAATGACACCGAATACACTCCATAGGTTCAGGTCACTCGTGAAGTTCCGCGCAAACCGACACTTCATATATATCACCATATGCAGAGACGAAAACAAGGAGGAGTTGCAATCTTACTACAAGTTGACTGAGGAATATATGAAGGAGATAACCAATGAATGGCCTCCAAAATTCCTTGTACCAGTTGGATATGTATAACTCTTCGACCCCGACCTCATTGGAAGTCCTGTGGTCACCAAGACTGAGTGGGATGGATCAAGCAACACTAAGAAATAGAAAAAGAAGGAAGAAGTTCAGGAGATAAACAATGCATCAGAGGAAACTGTGTCTGACTCACCTGGAGGAGGAGGAGGTGACGAAGTAAAACAAGAAGAGGGAGGGGAAGAAGACAAGCACGAAGAGGGCGAAGTGACACCACCGAAGGATCCCCTTACAGAGGCCAAGACGTCGAAGAAAAGGAAGGTTTCTCCAAAGAAACCCTCGACGCGGAAGAAGTCACGAGATAATAAGTTCAGTCACAGAATGTACTCACAATGGATGATATTGACCTCATCATCGCAGCTGTGGTAAATGATTCAGAGGATATTTTACAGTGAAATGAAGCAAAGTAGGAGAAAATGTATGACATAATCGAGGCAGAGATGAAGGGGGTACAACAAGGTCTCTATTCAAGCCACGCAGTGTCTACTGTGTCGTCATCATCAAAATATATAGAGTTGGGGTATGATCCCACCAAACTGCGAAGGATAGAAGATGCTACATAATCTTTCCTTCGTCGAGTATAGGAAGAAAAAGACCAGGTCACAGAGGCCTTGAAGCAAGAAAATGAGGAAGCCCTAGAGAAACATTGGGATGCGCACTAAGAGAAAGATGACCTCCAAGCGAAGTTTGAAGAGGATAGAGAGCAGATCCAGAAAGAAAAAGAACATCTACTTGTGGAGCGAATTGGGGTTAGAGAAGAAGTAACTAGAACACTTCACTCTGTGCCAGTCTTGGCCCAGATGGAAGAAGAGACAACTAAAAGCCAAGTGGGGAAGCTCACTGAAGCCATTTAGGAGCTTCAAGCAAAAGTAGCAGAGCTGGAACTGCAAGCAGTGCTGAGCACTCCGTAAGAAGTGAAAGATCAAAGGGAAGAAACTGTCAGGAGTGCAATAGAAAGAATCAGGGCATTAGCCTTAGAATGCAAGGAATTAAGTAACTGAAGTGTGCAGACCTATGAGCACCTTGCAGAAGACCCAGAGCTGAGGATATTGGAGGCACAAATCCAGTAGGCGAAGCAACATGCATCAACAGTGCAAGTGCAGCTGAAGCATTATGGTCGTTGAGAAGAGGAAGAGATCATAGGAGCAACGCGCAGTTCAACAGTAGGTCACTGCTATCTAGAGCAGAGTGATGGAGGTGACACAATGACTCTAGCCAGTGCAGAACGAAGCCTGCACCCTCTTTGAAGAAATCGAGAGACAAGGATCACAACTAGAACAGGTGGTCGCAGCAGTGGAACCGCGCTTGGAAGGGCATGTCATCGAGCAAGTCATTCAAGAGTTTTTCGAGCAGGAGGCTCTGGCGAAGAAGCAAGTCGAGGCAGCTCGATCCAATATCGAGGCCTTCGAAGCAATATTGCCCAGATCAGAGTGAATCAGGACGAGTCACAGGTGAGTGTTGGGGGCCTGTTGGCCCTCGACCAAGTTTTATGGAAGCGTTGGTCATGTTTGACCATTTTTGAGACTTTGACAGGCTAGTCGAAGATGGAGCACCCAGGTGAAGCGGAGATCGTGGGATCTCACCCTTTTTTGCAGGATTTTTGGGTTTTAGGGTTTATGTAACGGGTATGGGATGTCGGCCCATGGGGTTACCCATTCTTAGGCCTCTTTTGTAATGTATAAATAAGTAGTTAGGCGATGCAAGAAAAGATACCTAGTAGGCCGATGGCTTAGTGCTAATGTTAGCTTTGTGCAAGAAGATGTGTTAAGGCTTGCAGAGCTAAGTGCAAGTGTTTTGTAAATTCTTTGTGCATAGACTGTGTAAAGGCTCTGTGCTTGGACCTAACTCGAGGAAGGAGGATCTAGCGAGGTGTGCCTAGATCTCCTGTCCTATGCGAAGTTGGATTTGTGGCTCTGTGCATGTAAGAATATTGAAGGAGACTAATAAAGAAGCAGAAAAGTTGGTGGATGTAGCCCCACACTGGGGTGAACCACGCATATCATGTGTTATTGTGCTTTGTGAAATGTTGTTTATGTTGGTTATGTATTTATCTGCTTAGTGCACTGATCTTGATGTGTAATAGATAGATATACTAATGCTTAGTGCTTTAGGTATGAATGAATTTTAGATCTTCTCAGATGTTATATACTGAATGGTTAGATATGCTTAGATCTTGAGTAATACTGCATTGTTTTGTAACAAGGGTTTAACCTGCGATGTGAATAAGGGTTAAAATACTAATGAATGTTAATTTCTAAGTGCTCTGTTAAGTATTGTGATCACGGATCTATGTCCCAGCTAGGTTGTAGACACCTGAGTCCTGCAATCCCCCCTGCCTCTACCTCGGGTGAGACTTCATCTGCTTCGTAGGTGTTGCCGAAAGGGATGGTAGTTAGGGTTTTGTTGGTGCGTCATTGAAGTGTTGAATCCTGGGTATACCCCTGTGCCAACAAGATTCCAAAATTTCCATTGCCCATTCATTACCACAAGCATTGTGTAATGTGATATCTTAAAATACATGGTAACCTTAAAATTAGCCATAAAATTAACAAAAACATACCAATGTCACACCAACACAAGGTTTATAGTGGGAAACCCCAGAATATGAGAGAAACCGACTTTGAAAAGGATCTTCATTACCACAAAAACCTAGAACATGATAAAAACATGTGTATCCATCACAAATCACTTAGATAGACATCTCTATCAAATTGAAAATTGATTGTCCATCACCCAATAACCTATGATGATTATGATATCCTCATGCAATTATGTCTATGAGATATAACATGTGTCCTTAAATACTATTTAAAACTCAACCGTTAGACCATTAGAGGACAAATAGAATAAATGTCCATAATCCTTAATTCACACTTTAAGGCAACAATTTATTGTGTTTTTTACTAAATAGGTCATAGTCCCCAATGATCACATATTAGGGACCTAAGCCCATATTTTATGGAAATCAATATGTATATCACAAAATTAAAAAGTAACCAATGGGTTTTATGCATCATGATTTTTTTCCCCTTATTCATGATGCTTACTTAAAGAGTATTGTTATAAATTTGTATAATGGTTGTATAAAACCATCATAGAAATGGAATTTAGGGTCATAATGGATGGATATACAACATGAGTGGGCCTAACCATTAATAATATATGTTTTCTCCCTGGAGGTCATAGGCTCAAATTTGGATGGGGTAGTGTATGTACACCTCTGTAGATTAAGTAGTCAAATCACTACATGGAGGGGTTCCTTGTCACATAAACAAGAGGGTCTCATACACCAATTTAGTGTTTGGATAGGTTGTGACATTAAAAATATATCATCATCATCATCATCATCATCATTATCATCATCATCATCATCACTATCATCATCATCATCACCACCACCACCACCACCATCATCATCATTATTATGGTGGTTTGTAGAAGATTGTTGTTACAAAATTACATAACAATACTGATTATCAAATCTTGGTAATTTAGATGAGCTAACCTGCAAGTATATAATGATGATCCCTCTAACCTTTATTAAAAATTATATTATGGAATTTAAAGACAATAATTGATATAGTCATTATGGAGAGATATATTACAAGAATCTTCTTGTTCCCATTGTGTATTTGTTTGGATACTAAAAGAATAATATATCAAACTATATTGTGGCGTTTAATGACAACCGTTGATATACGCATTGTGGGGATATATATTATGACAAAATGTGGGATATGGGTTCATCATATCACCCCATTATTTTGGCATTCCCCCCGAATCTAATCAAAATCTGGTTGGAATTTTCAATTCGATGCAAAACTGCAATTTTTGTAATTGCACATTGCAATCTTGAACTAATTCTAGGGAATATACCTAGATGCTCAAAATTGCAATTTGATCAATGCAAACTAGAATTTCAACAATTCTTCATCCACTGGATTTTGGTGGATACAAGGCAATTTGAGTGCCCCAAATCAAATGTCTTATGATAATATTCTTGTGGGTGTCGAGTAATTGTTTTGAAACTAAAAGAATAATATATTGTGTATTAACTTATGTGTAGATGTAAATGTACATATGTATATTCATGTGTATGTATAGGGATCTCCTCTACTATTTCTAAGAGAGGAGAGGTCAACGTTATAAGTTGACACATTATCTCAATGGAACATAGGTCACTATAGATCAATGCCTAAGATGTAATAAATCCCACACTCAACCATTCACCATGCATAAGAGACGAATCCGTACAAGAAGTGAACCTTAGTCATTCTCACAACAATTGCTAGGAGTTACCCTTAGATTACAACCCGAAAAACTACACACACACATACATATATATGTGTGTGAATACTCATATACATACATGCATACATTCCTATTTGTTTTGTTCAAGGAATACCTTGTGTGATCTTCCCCCCCCCCCCCTTTGCCAAAATATCCAAGAGGGTGGCCCAACCACCATAAAAAACAATAGCCAATAACCTAGAGGGACTCTTCCAAGTTAAAATCTCAACCGAACTATAATTGGAGACCCCACAATGAATTTTTCTTGAAACAATTTGTTCGAATTGATTAAACTAACCTAGTTGGATACATACATACATATCTATATGTGCATGTGTCTATATATATCACAAACACATAGGAACACATACACATGCAATAATGGGGGTGAAAGGCCACAGTTGGGTCCTATAGAGTGAGGAATACAAGTGCATGTAGATGGGTTTACTACAATTGCCATCCACAAAATGTGGGGAAGTGTCCTTAGGTTTATATATATATATATATATATATATATAAACCTAATTATATATAATTCCAATTTCATTAAATTTGGACTAATAAGTAAGAATCTAGACTAAGAAACTATGAATTTCGATTTTGAAAGTGTGAATATTGATGTTTCTAAAACAAAAAGTTGGATTCTAAAAGCATGAATATTGGTTTTTAAAAGTGTGGATTTTGATTTTGAAAGTGTGAATTTTGAATAATTTTGATTCCAAAAGTGCAAATTTTAAAGTATGAAAGTGTCAATTTTGATTTTGAAATTTCAAATTTCGATTCCAAAAGTATCATTATCGAATTGCTACAATGTGTGTTTGGATTTCAATTTTTTGAATTTATTTTCTAATGTGTATATAATATCTAAATCTAATATTAATGTATAATTGTAAACATTTTATTTTTGTATGTGCATGCATAATATCACGATGACATACATTTATAAAATATCAAGATTGAAGAGATGCAATAAAATAAAAACAAGTGATAACAATCATTGCATTATAGAGATGCAATTTGTCATATATATTTAAGGCAACATACAATAAGGTTCCATATAAACAAAAAATTGAGGACTATGAGTCAATGGTTTTTACCAACTTCCTCACTATAACTGCAAATATTATAACTTGTTTATTGTGGAAAATTTAATGACAAAACCCACATCCCAAGATATGATAGAAGAGAACAATCAACCTTAAAAATTATACCTAAAGCAGTAAATATTAAGTAAAATCAAATACTAATTTATGAGTTCCTACATGATACAAGTCATTAAAAAATGACAAGTATATAAGTTCTTTATTCAAATAAAGTCTAATTTATCGACATCACTCTCAAACTCTATATTTTTTTCAACGTGTTGTCATTGTGCCTCAATTACTTCAAGTCCCTTCCCATTTATTTTTATTGTCTCTCCCTTACATCCTACCTTTGGTGACCATGTGCATATGATTCTATTCGCATTGATGGATGCCATTGTTTTTGTTCCAACAACTCACTATTGATTTCAAGTTTAAAGAGTTTTTGCACAAAACACTATTTTCTCTAGATCACTTCCCATGTGCTTTCACCAATAAACCAGTATCTTGTAGGTCTTAGTAGTAGTGTCTGAAGATATATAAACATTGCCTATAGCCCTATCCAACCATATCACACAATGTGACTCTGATGATCATATTATGAGCATTTGTCCCTCAACGACATCTTCTATTGGAGATAATTCATATTCAGGCTTGTTACATAGAGGTACAATGTATCAATCCTTAATAGTATGGACATTATCCCTCACATAGTCTTCCATGACTTCATGTGTGGGTTGTATATGAGTGTTTTTTCTTATTTCTTGCACCATGGATTGCCATAAATTTCTTCTCAAGTGCTCATTTTTCACATAGGGAATGTCCAAATATTTTAAGTTATTCTCCTAATATGTCATCTTGGGATGAGAATAGTGTACCCCTCCCTTACACATCCCTTTCTTCCAGAATGACATATATGTTTCTAATCCTTCCTTTATTTCTTCAATATCAGAAAGTATATTCTTTACCTATAGATTTGACACTTGAGGCTTCCCTATAGGTAAATTTGGAAAACCATTAGGAATTGATGATCCAGGTGGATATCGGTGGCCATCCACCTATTCCAACTGACTCATCTTGGCAGTTTTGTTTCTAGTTTTTGAGTCCCAAACTTCCAGGTCCGTTTTGAGGCCCTAAACAATGTTTGTAGGGCTCGCCACAGTCAAATTCAGATCAAAGTTTGAGCCCAAAAGAAATATTTGTATTCCTCAAATAAACCTTTCCAACGAGCTATCGTGCACCTAAAACTAAGGTCGTATGCAAAAGTTACACCCCCAGGAAGTTGATACACCAAACTACCCAAAACAGGGTCCACAAAATTGTTGGCTTTTCATCTTCTGGGGTTAGGGTTTTAGATTTTCATTATGTTAAAAAGGCCTTTAGAGCCTCGTTGTAATCCATCTTCTTGCGTATGCAAGTAGCTGTCACAACTCTTCTCAGAGATAATATGCCACCATTCTAGTGAGTCTTTCACTCTGT
This sequence comes from Picea glauca, assembly GCA_000966675.3. Classification (NCBI taxonomy): domain Eukaryota; kingdom Viridiplantae; phylum Streptophyta; class Pinopsida; order Pinales; family Pinaceae; genus Picea; species Picea glauca. The sequence goes on from JZKD02S2195700.1 coordinate 102,809, forward strand.
ATTTTTACAGTCATTGTACATTTTCACTCATTAAAAGAAAATTGTGTATTACTGTATCCATGTGTTTATGGTTGCATCTCTGATACATTTATGTTATGTTATTGGATATCTAAGATATCTCTGTACATTTCTTTATTATATCTCTTCTCTCATTTTATGTCGAAAATAATCTGGATCAGTGGTATCAGAGCAGGTTGCTCTTGATCATTTTTCAATGCATGTCCTCGATGAGGTTCGAGTATAGCAAGTTGGGTCTTGAGCTTGTCTCTCTTGAGGACAATTTCTCTCACACACCCAAGAAACCCTCCATGGCGGAAGAAAATAAAAACTACAGAGAAGAATATTCTATTCAACTGTTGTTTGAGCAAGCTCTCATGCGATAGAGGGACAAAATGATGGAGAATTTTTCCCACATCCTTCAACGCTTGCCTATAGCAGCAGGTGCATATTCATCGAGTGACCACTTTGGAATCACCTCACCTTTCAAGGTACAATTTAATTTTGATATTCCCATATTTGTAGTTTAGATAGATGCGGATGCCCTAGAATAATGGTTAAATATGCTGGAAGGTTATTTCTTTGTTCACCATTTTTTCAATAGGGAAAAGATCACCTTCACACTCCTTAAGGATCTCCCCCATGTCAAACATTAGTGGGAAACTTACTGGGATAAAATTTCCACATAGGAGTCTAGAATATATGGGGCCGAGCCCACCTGGGATTTTTTTTGGATGCGAACAAGGAACAATATTACATTGTTGGAAACTATGAAGACCAGTACATGAGATGGACCACAATGCAGTAAGAGAGGGGCTAAACAGTGCCAGAGTTCACAAATAATTTCCATACCTTGCACACCAAGTTGGGCATCAAAGACTCTGAGTGGCATCTAGTTCTGAAATACTGCAGGGCTCTGCATAGGTACATCCAAACCGAAATGGATTTCCTAGACATCTCATCATTGGGAGTTGCCTATTGATATGCTATCAAAATTGAGCAAAAATTTAGGCACCAAAAAAAATCAGAGTTCGGATCTGCAAATCCGCAACAACCAAAGTATGATAAAGATGACCCTAACAAACAACCTCATGAAAACCAGTCTAAGCCACATGAAAAGAAGGTTCACGAGAAGACAAAGAAGGACACTTGAAAATAATGCAATTTCCACAAAATACCTTAGCACAACACTAATGAATGTCACTCAAAACAGTCATTGGTGGCTGAGATCAAAGATAAGGAGTCGAACCCTGATTCTAAATCTAACTATGAAAATATTGGTAAAAGATAGATCATCGACGCATACTACACTGCTATTGTCATGACCACAACAATTCAACCAAAAGAACCAACAGATCCTAAAGAGGGGGAACACCTTTTTCATTCATAGATGTGGGTGAAGGGGACCCCGTTGCATTGTATTGTTGATAACATAAGCCAGAAGAACATCATCTCAACAGAGGTCGTCAAATAGTTTGGATTGTCAACAACAACAAACCTGTAGCCATAAAAAATCGGGTGGCTTCACCAGGGATGAGATCTTCATGTTATCCAACAGTGTCGATTGTCATACGACATCCAACCTATTAGCGTCAGAAGTCACTCCTGGATTGCTTGCAGGAGCAGAGCCCGACGCCCATCAGTTTAATGTCACGATTTGTTTATAAGGGGTGATCGAATGGAGATAATGGCCTGAGGAGGTATCACTCTACTTCAGGGACTGAGTCTGGTACGTAAAGAACAAAGGAGGTCTGGAATCCTAACTTCAGCCAGTGGGTTGATTAAAAGATGAGCAGGTGGAAGATTTAGGAGAAAATGAATAAACAACTCTAGGCATCCGGCTTGCATCGGTTTGTAGGGGAAAAAATCTAAAGACAGGATCCTCCTGGTTTCAGGGCTTCGAGAAACTGAATAAAGGACTTGACTGGATCCTCCAATTCCAAGTCATTCAGCGTCAAAGAAATCACATGAACTGATTAGAGGCTCTGTAACTATTACAGTGATCCATTACAACATTATCCTATAATAGCTACAACTCGACTGGATCCTCCAATTCCGAGCTGCTGTAACACAGTGTAAACAAAGATATGAAAGAAACTGGCATTCATAAGGCAAGAAATCTCCAAAATTCATACATAACCAGAACAACAATACTTCATTAAAACTTTACAACCGGGAGCTCAGCTCAACCATCGATCCCTACAAAAATGGCAAAAATACTTACATATACTTGGAACAAAGCCCTAGCAGTCAACTCGAGACATCGCATTGAATACATTACGTCTTCATGTTTACTGCGCATACAGTCTCTGGATAGTCGTGAACTTCAATCAGATGCAATCGCGCTCCAAAGGACCTGTGAAAGAATTGACAAGCTTACAGTCAATTCTGGACTTTCCATTTATGGAGGAAACGATGTTCAACCACCATCAATTGCCACAATAAATGCTTCACTCAGATTGAGAAAGACCCCGGTCGACTCTGTATCAATAGGACGTGGAGGCCTTCGTGATAACTGGGAGACTTGACACAAAGTGGTGAACGGATGGTGACCAGGCAGGGGTAGTTGGACACGCTCGATGCAGATATGGGATGAGGAGAGGCCATGTGGACGGATGGGCAGAGGGAAAGCGATAGGGAAAACATACGTGGAAAAATTCACAAGCTTTGAAGTATACAAGCCGGGTGGAAGAGACACAGGGGCCGGGAAGAGAATATGAGTTGGCATGACACGGGGATGGACATGGAGGCAAGGAGGCATGTGATGAGGTTTCAGGTTTTTCGGGGATTCGGGATTCGCCAGTTTGAGATGCGCGAGCTCCTTGCCTCCGGAATCTCCGATATCCCGATGTGCGATGAGCTCCTCCTCCTGGGAGCTAGCCCCTACCGGCTAAAACATAGTCCATATGACATGTCTCTGCGTGACCACAGTCAAACTTTCCATCGGGTTTTCGGCGTTCTTGACGACACAATGTTTGTGTCCACGGGTCTTGCGATTCCCCGAAACCCGATGGCCCATGTCCATTGACTTGTCAGCGTTCCACTCCTCATTGCAAAGTCTGCCACCTATCCTCCACGATTGACAGTCATTCCCGCCTATCGGGAAATCGTGAATTGCGATTCTGAAACACATGAAACTCTAGCTCCCGGGATCCCCGATATCCTGACTTCCGATGAGGCCCTCCCGCGGAGCTTTCGCCGATGGCGCTAGATAATATTGCTAACATTAGGCTCCATGGGGGATAGAGTCGTCCCTGTGATGCTCTAAGAACTCCTTCTGCAGTTCCAGACACCTTTTTTTTTTTTTGGGGCTATGGAGTCTTTATTAGGCCGCAAAAATAAAAATGAAAATGAACTAAGAAACAAAGGACAATATTTACAAACAAAGAGCCATCTGAGACTCAAACAAAACATTTTTTCAGGAAATGCCCATTTACTGGGCTGTTGAAAACTTCTTCACCTTCCAAATCTTGCAACCTGTATGTGTTGTTTGAGAAAACCTCGGAGATTCTGAAAGGCCCAATCCACAGGGCTTCAAACTTGTTGTGTTTGCCCTTATCTTGCTTAGGAGCATCCCATTTCAGTACCAGGTCTCCTACTTGGAACCGCCCCTTCTTGGCCTTCTTATCGAAGAATTGCTTGATCTTTTGTTGATGGTCCTGAATCCTGTCCACTGTCTGCTCCCTAGCCTGCTGGACCTCTACTAGCTGATGAATCCTTCTGATCATGTCATCAGGCTCCTCCTGATAGTCCTGGAGGAATTTCTCTACAGGAACAACTAGCTGAGAAGGGAAAACGACTTCGGCTCTGTAGACTAACTGGAAAGGGGACAGACCTGTAGCTCTCTTTGTAGTCACCCGATCAGCCCATAGGGCAAATTTAAGCTTCGAGTTCCAAGCCCTTTGGTTGTCTTCCAACAGCCTTTTGATGATTCTTATTAAACTTTTGTTG